>QYAO01000035.1:0-239657 GCA_003988895.1 Hyphodiscus sp. D1413
TCAAGACTCTTGTATTATACTCTTAGTTCCTTAGTTTATTCTTAATCGTTCAACCTACGACCTGCCTCACCCTGAGTTATCGGAAGCAGCCCATCACATCCGAACCTGGTCCGAAACCACCTAGTATAGGCCTCCCTGCTAGCTGGTCAACTTCCCTCACTCGCTTCCCCTAGGCCGCTACCCCTTAGCACGTGATATCACCATGTGACATAACCAATCAAGCTCCTAGGAATCCACCAGTGGCTCCAAAGTGGCTCCAACGTCACAGATTTTCTCGGCACGCAGGGAGGACGTTACGATAAACCTTATTCCGTAGCGTACACTAGCGCGGAACCTTGATATACCTAGAATAGTTCTTCTCTTCTTCTTCTTTTCTCCTTAGCTTAGAATCCTCAATTCACGGCACTTCTGCAAATAGTCTCCTTCCATGAGACCCCCTTTTATAGAGCCGTCACGTTATTCTAAGCTATCTCTTCTTTGCCTAAGAAGGCATTTGATAATATCCCCAAAACCTTTTACGGAGAAACCGATACTACAGAATACGATATTCCCTAGTCAAACAATGACGCCCAATACACGAAACCGAAGCCCTGAAAAAGGCAAACAACCTCTCTATACCCCCCTTCCTCCTGACGATGAGAACTCAGACGAAGAACAAAACGCGTAGGCTCAACACACACAGGCTCAATACGCAGAAGAAGATATCATAGAACTACAATCGCAGGTTCAGGTTCTACAACACTCTCAAATAAACCACACAGTTAGTATAAAGGAATCAATGGCGAAAATAGAAGATATGATGAGAGAAATGATCACTCGACAAGAAGATCGGGATAATTCCCCAGTACAAGGCCGATCTACTTCTCGTAGATCATCATCTCGACAACCCCCATAACCGGATGTTCCGAAACCCTCGATTGAGGAAGACCGCGGTACTCCTCATTCTACGAATTCCATGAATTCCATGAATTTCTTACCTCCCTTGGTACAAGCGCGCCAGTTAAGACCACCAAAGGCACTCTCCGACAACACCAATCCTACCTTTAAAGCCTGGAGACTCTAGATCCGAGACCAGTTACGGACCAACGCAGCTTACTATACTACGGACGAGGACCGAATGTCTTTTGTCTTAATTGATGCCAAGAGAGGGATATGGGAGGCTGAAGCGTTACTGGCCAAGTGGAAACGAGGCAAAACAACTTGGTACCTTGTGAAGTGGAAAGGATTTCTGCACGAGGGCAATACGTGGGAGAAACGGAAGGACATAAGCCCGGAGCTGGTCAAAGAGTTTGAGGCGGCCTATCAAGGGAATCATTCGGGCGTGCGACTACTCAAGAAGCGAGTGCTGTGCGGAAGGGTTGATTACCTTGTTGAGTGGAAGGGTCGTCCGGACAGCGAGAATTCTTGGGAGAAAGAAGCTACCATAAGCCGTGAACGAATTATGGAGTATGAGGCGAGCTGAAGAAGGAAGCCATCATATTGTATAAGCAATATTCTGCAGGGGACTTGGCTCGTAATCTTATCTCTATATCTATTGTTAAAAGCATATTACGGACACCCATCACAGGGCGAGCATGTCAAAGGCACTAAATGTGAGATTAGCCCGGAATAATATACGCCTTGGTCTAATCTTCATAGGATCAGGCTTTGGTGATTGGCATTTACTCTATGACATATCATCGCTCGTAGGAAATCACAACCAATGTGAAGCCTGAATAGCAGTAATCACTTTTGCGCCTGATAAATCAGGCGAGGGAGCTGCATCGGGTCCCTATGGTTATTCAGAGGCTATACTATAATCTCCCATTAGACAAGTGTGCCTTCGCTCTTCTAAACTTTGTATATTGACGCTCGCTATCACGTAAGAAACAGGGGCAAAGACAAGGGCAGTTAATGTCCAATAGTCCTTGGTCTGAACCCAGGTACCCCATCCAGCTCCCTTGCCTAATTCTAATTATATCCAGGATCGACGAGGAGCCGCATCGAGGCCCCATCGTCCAATAGAGATAGATCGAGCCCCGCAATCCGTTCAATCAAACAATACTCCTCTTTTCTGTCTATATACCCCCAGTCAAGAAAGTCGCAGCTGTGGACGAAGAAAGGCTCCATAACATTACTCAAGCTATATAGGGAACCATTCAAGCATACTCGCCGAACCGAGATGCCAGACCAGACATAATTATGGGAGGTGACTTTAACCGACAATACCTACTGTAGGGAGGCGACAGAATCAAAAATTCGAACTTTAGTGGAGGAGTCGATGCTGCGAGAGAGTCGGTGAGGGCGATGGTGACCGAGAATATGGAGCT
Organism: Hyphodiscus sp. D1413; assembly: GCA_003988895.1. Classification (NCBI taxonomy): domain Eukaryota; kingdom Fungi; phylum Ascomycota; class Leotiomycetes; order Helotiales; family Hyphodiscaceae; genus Hyphodiscus; species Hyphodiscus sp. D1413. The sequence goes on from QYAO01000035.1 coordinate 2,310, forward strand.
CATTTGAGCCCCCTCCAGTGCCTGTCAGACCAAGAAGATAGAAGATATATGTTCAGCATTCGGAATTTGAGGGGTGGAAGCAGGGGCGGGATATCGTTCGTTTCAATCCACAAATATCGCTTTTAACCAACTTTTTGTATTATTTCTAAACGCCCAGTCACTAGGCTCTGGCAGGCCTCTGGAGCCTCTTAAGGATACCCTGAGACTTACAACAGACCAAATTTTAGCCTGTGCAATGAGGCAGGCAAGGGCCTTTGACCATGTGAATTCTGCAAAATAGGTTGATATAAAGGCAAGGATGCGGAGGTAGGATTGGTAGGATCATGTCAACCAAAATAGGTGGTGTGGTGGGTCAATTGATTGCAATCTGGTTGCCTCAGAGAACAAAGAACGTTCTTTCATTTCGTCTAACATGAATCTTATTCTTTATACTTGGCTTAGTCAAATAGGACCCCAGCCAAACGCCTTTTTGCATCCTCCGGATCCCAATCAACCAATTTGCGCTCTTTTGTTTCCTCCATCTTCCGTTCCACAAAGGGTTCCATAGCGATTTTCTCAGCCTCGCTTAGAAGATGTAGCCTTGTCTTCCACAACTCATCCCTGGGTACTCTATTCTGTCTGATTCCAAAGAACCTTTCGTCCAAGAATTTCCAGAAGAGAGCATCAAACGCCCAACTCTTCCTCGCTGCATAACTTAGCCAGAACCTGCCTGTTTCCCAGCTCTCTCGCATGTACGTCGACAACGGGACTTCCATGCATCTCTCTTTGGACTCTGCGGTGGCCTCAGCCTTCTGCATAGCTGACAACCAAATTTTCATGCGTGGTTCATAGAATTTAACCCAATCCTCGATGCCACCGTCCCACATATCAGGCGCGTCGAGGACCAACCACCACGGCGGATCAAGGGAGAATTGACTAGGGGCAGCATACGTGAACTCCCAGTCAATGATAGCGGCGACATTGTCAGAGTCGTCAAGAAGAACATTGCCTGCTCGTAGATCGTCGCAATACAGCCGAAAAGAGCCTGCATTAGGAGGTGCGGGTGATGAAATTGTGCTCATGGTCTTGGATTGTGCTGACCAATTGTCCTCTTTGAATCCAAAGGTTGAAATTTTTCCCTCCCTTGCAAGCCTGCGGAAGATTTGGCGAGCGACGTATTTGTTTCTGCAATCATCTGCTGAGGCGACAAGGTCGTTATGCTGAAAGACAAGCTGAGCTAGATGCATATCTGCGAGCTCAGTGTAGTATTCGTCCGCCGTCCCATACGTCTTCTCCCTTGGGGGAAGTATTGAGCGTGGAATACCTGCCAGTTGAAGCATATCGTTCATGTCACGGGTGATTGGGCGTGCTGCCACGGAGTAGGAACCTTCGCCGGACTCGACCAAGGACCCAATGCGAAAAAATATATGCTGCGAAAGCTCTAGCAAGCAGCTTGCCACCTTTCTGTAAAGGTCTTCGAGGAAATCCTCCGAAATATTAGGATCCAAAACGAAGGTTTTGTCGGTATCGTCGTTGGTGGCGTTGAGGGCAGTCGACATGGAGTGCTGATGTTCAACATACTTGATGATTAGATAGTATCCTAGCTCAGAAGTCTTGCCGTGAAAGAGTACTGGGGCAATTGGGATCTGGGTTTGCTTCTCGATGTAGCTGACAGTTGCAGCCTCGATCAAGGTCTTCTCCTCAGGGAATTGGGCGTAGCAGGGAATGGGTCTTCGAACTATGACATCGGAGGAGAAGCATTTAACCCGTAATCTGTATACAATGTTGTACCCGCCAATATTCATTGGAGTAATCCAGGTTGAAGGACAGTCAAACTTTTCAGTTGCTAATGCCTCCACAAGGCGGATGGCGGATCTTTGTCGCAGCTCTGGCTGCACCTTTTTCCATTCCTCATCATTATTATCCCATACCAGGTTGTCAAAGTCCTCCCGAGTGTCTTCCATAGCTGACGCCAATTGTGATCTTGTTTTGAAAAGCGGTGACTTGGGAACGAGGAGGGGGGAGAACAAAGAGTGCAATGATTTTGGGAAGAAGGCTGAAAGGACTGAAAGAAGAATCGGGATATGAGACTTTTGGCTTTGATGACGGGTGAAATAACGTTCTGCAGGTCCCCTTTCTTGAGGTTCACGGTTGGTGGCAGCAGCTGAAGCGTTTTATCGTTTGAGGACTAGTTCGGTTTCACCTGCTTTACCTCTGAATTGTACCTCTTCTCCCAACTGATACGTTTTGTTGTTGTTTCGTATGATTGGTTCTTGGCAGAGCGCGTTTGTTAAAGCGCTTTGTATTGTCGACAGGACCCATGATTGGATGTCCCGTTGTATATTCTCTTTTCAAAGGTTCGCGCGCGCCTATTCATCGCGGCCCCCACCTCGGCCGTTGGAGGTCGATGTTGGAATGTTCGGAGCTGAAAACTGCCTTCCGCTCCCCTGATTTTAGCAACAGCCGTGGCCCTAACCTCTCTTCCCCCGAGAATGCTTCCGACTCTGTCCATTACAATGTCGTGAACCGAGCATCCCCATTCTGTTGGGGCTCGTGGGGGTCTCTTCCTTTTATCGCTTGTGGCCTTAGAGCACGACATTCTTCTTTCCACGTGACAATCTACACATGACCCGATTTCAACCCATCTGAGGTAAGGTACCTCCTGGAGCACAGAAGTCCTGATCCTGCTGTAGAAAGTGTTGCTTCGGCTATCATAGTCCGGGTGCATTGAGTGTGATTCTAAGGTCATACCACTTACACCAACCAACAAGTAATTTCATCACCAAACACTCCTTGGCCTCAGCCCGCTAGGCTGTCTCCAACATATAGATCACAGCTGCAAGAGAATTGACTTGAGTAACCGACGAAGTTTTTACCCGCACTTTATCCTGTTGGTAAAGAACCCTGAAACGAAACTTGATTTACAGTATTGACCGGACATGGCGCAGCGCTTACAGCCAGCCTCTGGGTCCCAAACCATGCTGAAGATTTCTCGCCAGCGCAAATGTAACTTCGTAGACGCTCTAGTCTTCTGGTCGGCTGTGTTGATATCATCGGGTCTTTCGTAGCCTTTGGCCTGGTTGTTGGGTTTCATCTCACGCCTGTAGCTGTTTTTGGGAGACCCCGAAACTATTCTCATCTCGCACGATACTGAGACTATGCGAGAGTGAGGGAGGGGGTATAAAGACAGAGAGAATTCCAAGTAGAACCTCCGTTCAACCAGTCAACCATCGAATCATCTCATATCTCATTCAGCACCCAAGCTCACAGCCCTCACTCATAATCCATTTCTATTCAACTTCCACTTCCACCGTACACGTTCTCAGAAGTTTATCGCTCAAAAACATACGATACTCACGTCTTCTCCTGTATAATTCATCAACACTTTGCCAACTATATCCAAGCCTGTTTGTTCCACCATTCCCAAATTTTCCCAGTGCACCCGACTTATTTTCTTAGATCCATTCATCATGTCCAACAACGATCGAGGCAGCGGAGGAAGTAGTGGAAGCATGGACCGCTCGTTCGCCATTGAAGATGCGACAATGAAAGCTGGGGATGCCAGTCAGAAAAGACGTCAGGAGGCTAAAAAGAAGAATGAGGAGAAAGCAGAAGAAAAAAGAAAGTATGATGCGGGGCAGGCGAGTCTGTCGGCTGGGGATGTAAGCAAGAGCAGACGCAAAAACAAGGAGAAACGTTGATTGACTGGCTTTTGGAAAGTATATGATCGTACTCGAGGTTTGGGCGTGGTGGCGGTTCATAGGCGGAGGTGCTAAAAGTTGTTTCTTGTTTGAACATGTACGGATGAGGACTGGTTCTTCTCCAGTCACGCTTGTTTCTGGATTTGGCTACTTTTGGGATAGCACACTCATTTGAATGTAAATCTCTTTTGTAGCACGCTTCCCCATAGACCTTAATTAACAGATGTGACTTGCTCTGAAGAGGCCTGAAGTAGAAATGGATATCTGGCGATGAGGCGGAGTTCTTTGATGTTTGTCTGACGACAATGGTCGCAGGCCTATGATGTGCTGTGCTTCACTACAGCCGTTACTGCCCCCCTTAAACTAAATACCTCGGTCATTGGCAGATATCCCAGTTGTGTAGTGCAATATAACAGCGTATATAAGTTCAAGTGTGTCCACTAATGCCGCTTCAGCTTTGCGCTGCCGAGTATAGCAATCCTTCCTCAGTATCATTCACAAAAACCTCTTTGCAAAAGAATATTCACCGTCGCCTGCTATTGCCACTCAGCGACGCCAATACGACGCTGTCTGTTGAACCCATCCTGCTTTGATACAGAGACACCACGTTTCAACCGCAGATGTAGTGTCTCTCAACGGCCATTTGGTGCAGCTCCCATAGCTGCCTTGAATCAAATGTATCCTTCGTTATGTCTCCATCTGCGGGAGAAGAGGATTCACCGACGATCACTCCGATGGGACCCAGAAGAAACCTCTTCAGTATTCGCCTTGGAATGGGAGCTTTTCTTTCTAATTTGTGACGTTCGGTAAAGTTGGGGGGTGCGGCTCTACCTGACGGTTCTTTTGGGGCCAATTCTGGAAGCCCCCTTGACTGACTTTTTCCAATTTTAGCTAGCGGCAGTTATAGCCGAGGAGCCCTATACTCTACATGGCAGATCACTTTCGATCGGATCCAACAACAGAATGCTGCATCAGCCAAACTACTCAAGCTATGGGCATATTTTGATAAAGAGGACTTGGGGTTTTACCTCCTCCGACACGCAAAGTCCGCTGATGACGAATGGATACAGAAGCTCACTGAAGACGAATTGAGTTTTAATGAGGCTATTGCGCTACTGTGTAGCTTTGGGCTGGTTGATCCAGACCGGTCTCTTCAGCAGCGGGCCGGGTCTGGAGGGTATAGCGTGCATAGCTGTGTGCACTCATGGACGGTGTTTATGCTGAATAAGAAGTGGGATGAGAGCCTTGCACGACTGGCTATAACTTGCGTGGCCTCAGAGGTTCCTAGCACAAATGAGAAGCACTGGTGGCTGTTACAGCGGCGGCTCCTTCAGCACGCAACACGACAGACCCTCTTTATAGTGGACGGCAAGGTAAATGTAAACGGATTGTATTGGGCTTTCTACAACCTAGGCAATCTCTACAAAAACCAGGGCAAGCTGGCGCAGGCCGAGAAGATGTACGTTCGGGCGCTCCAAGGCTACGAGGAGGCTCTTGGCTCTCAACTTGTGCCGTCATATTTGCCAGCATTGAACACTCTGTTCGTGTTTGGCGATCTCCTCTCACAGACAGGTCGGAAAGACATAGCAAAGGGGATGTACGCTCGGGCATTGTCTGGATACACAATCTCCAAGGGCCTTCCTCGAAATGGTGTAGGGAACTTGAAGATCGGCTTCAAGCGTTGTAATTTGCGTCTGCTAAGTCGAAGGTAGGCCAAAATGAGTTTACAGAGTCTGGAGTAGCAGAATCGAGGTCTTTGAAGCGGAAACTCCCAAGCGGGGAAGGCGGCTGAATATTGGATAAGCCACAAGAGCTTCTTTCCCACGGCTCTGCCATTAACTTACACCTATTGATGTACTGTAAGTAGAGAATAGATCAGACGTCTCCTTCAACTTCTGGCCCAGAACCGACCGCCGTTGTAATGACCCGCAGCCATTCTTTCCCCCTTTAGCGCTGAACAGTAGCAACTTGTTAAGCTGTCAGCCAATTTTGGCCGAGTTGTTGGTCTAATTTAGTAAAGACCAAAAGAGAACACCGATTTCGTTTCTATAGAGACAGCATCTTTTGCATTATACTTTCGCTATGTTTCAACAGTGTCTTCACAGCTCATCACTTTACTATAGAAAGATAAACCTCTTCGATATTCAGCCCCGGAACCAAGAGGAATCCCGCCTTTGCAGAGGTGGAGGGATCGCCAACAAATTCTATGATGACCTGATGACTGAGTCTGTACGGGTCGCAAGAGTGCCAAGAGGGATCTTATAAAATATCTTTTATCACCTTAAACTAGTATATGATCTTTCTAATGATGTTTTTCTCATAACGGTTCTAGTCTAACATCTTAACTCTCCGTGCTAGTAGTATTGGATGGCGTTTTTCTAGAGTTTTTGCCCAGTTATGACTAGGAGCTTTGAGAGGCCTTTCGGTGGTAGGTCGATGGCGGGTAACGCTATAGGCTAGTGAAGGGATAAACTTCAAATATATCGGATATCCAAGGTTAGATATTTTAAGTAGATACTTAACGATAACTTCTTCTTCATATGGTTTGAGGTACTATTGGTCTTGGGCCTTCTCTTTCATCGAGGGTCGTCCACGAGCACGATGATGGAGTGTAGAGTGGGAGACAGTGCCATGATGATCTGCAAGAGCACGGTATGATGTAGGCACGCCTTGCGCCAATACCTGACTGGCTCTGTCCATATTGGCGTCGCGATGATAATGTAAAAGGAGACGAGAGAGCGCTCTCCTAAGGCCCAGGCACCCAAAAAGTGAACGAAACCTTGCACCCCAAAAAGGAGACTTTCCAATGGGATTATGACAGGTTCTACAAGGCAGTTCCAGATTCGATCCCTGAGCTTCTCATTCATCTCAATAGGGGAAGACATCCCGAAGTTTTGGAACTTGCCATCGAAACAAAGCAAAGACTCACTCCCGAGTCTCAGCATGACACACTAGAATACAAGATTTTGGGCGCAATGCTGGTTACTATCAAGAAGATCCGCCAACACGGAGGGCTTGATGCAATTCAAAGTCAGACTTTGGAACAGCTAGGAGATGAACTTAGCAGCGCAGAGCTCCAGCTTTGTGGCACTTGCCTGCTCACGTGAGTACTGTAATTCCTCGTTCAGTCCTTACCTGCAGAGCATACATTTCCTTGTTTTACCTACAATTTTTCAGGAGCCCAGGCTGTAACTTGCCATCCAAGTAACAATAATCCTGATATCTCAAACTTCGAGCTCGGCTCATCGGTATTGTGAAATTATCGAACGTCTTCGATGGTCAAACGGTTTCCTCCTAAGATAAGTAATATAAGGTTTAATTGGAAATTTCGAGGAAGTATCCCCTTTCCAGAAGGAATCAATTTCTTTTCTTTTCTGGCAAGGCCGTCTACGGGCTTTGGATCATAAGGTTTGTCACCGGTCAGATCAGTCAATCCTCGCCTACCCAAATCTAATGGCCTTTCGTTGTCTCCATTGATACCATTTCGTATGAGGGTTTCCGTACTACTATTCAGACGTAATTCATAGCAACTTCGTGGGAGAATGATTTTGGTGCCGAGAGGGTTCAGGCCTTTTAATGTTCAAGGGAATACTACCCCACAAGACTATTATTTACACTGTACATTGAGCACCATCGCCTGCTCAGACTACCAACAAGCTCCTCTACTCGCGACTTTTCGTGAAAAGTCGGGGCAGAGAGTCAGAAATCAACGGATTAGTCGTCCGTCTTGCATACTTCTGTGAATGCCCGGAGAAGAGTCTGAACCTCAGAGATTAGATTTTATTAGCCAAGATGGAAGTTCGATTGTGCTCACCATGAAATCATGATTATCCATAGAGCCATAAACTGGATGTCTCGAGAGTTTCAATTTTACGACGCGAGGGCTGGTGATTCCAAAAGCAATTCGTGCTAGAAATCTCGGATCATCTCTGTCGGGGACTTGCTTTAAAATTGCCTTGAATGCGGAATAATCGAATGTGACCGGAGGAGCGACGACTCTGCCGAGCGCCTTGTGAGTTAAACACCACGTACAGTGGCCGCACTCTTCTTTATTGCCTGGTAGATCGTCTCCAAAATGTTGTGCCAATGACTTCGAGAAGCAAGCTGGTTTGCTAATCAAGCGAAGCATATTTTCAGTGCGCTCCAGGTCTTCTTGCTCTCGAATTTCGAATTTCGAGTTTATGGCGTCCGTTAACTTCTCAATATCATCTGCTGTTTTCGGTAGCTCATTGGTCACGTTGTAAACATCCTCAGCTACTCCCGGTTTCAGTTCCAGAATGTTCTTCTTATTCCAATCATTTAACTTTCCCACGATCTGACCTCGCGATACGCCAGAATGCTTGGCAGCGTTCTCGACGTCCACATGGGTCCACACTTTGGCATGTTTGCTGAAATTTGCAATTGCTCTGGCTGCAGGACTTTTGTCTGAGGACAGGTGTTGCGCGTACGAGGCATTAGGCTTAAATTGATACTTGATGTAGATGGGCGTCGTTGCCCGTAAAATTCCATGAGTAAGTTCCAGCTGAACGTACACATTTTTTAGTGCAGTGGCTCTTATGTCATGATCTCTTCCTTGAGCATACGGGCTCAATCGCAGTTCACTACCGACTGGCAATTTCCAAGTACCCGGATGAAAAACTTCCTGCAACAGGCTTCGGATTGATTTTGTAGAAGGCAGGTCGCCGCGCGCAAATATCTCCCGCAAATGAAGGTCTTCCGCGCATATAAAAAACCTTTGCACGGGGAGTCAGTGATCATTCTAACAAAAAGCGCCCTAGCACTATCGGGAGTGGTTTATACTGTGTGGGAGAAACAAGACTGTACAGGAAATAAGAGTAACAGAGGCCGGAAGTTAATGCTGAAAGACCTGTAGTCACTCACATGCAAGTGCTTAGCTTGCCGTCACGGCCAGCTCTGCCAATTTCTTGGCTGTATGATTCGAGGCTGCTTGGTATATTGAAATGCACCACATTTCTGATATTGGGCTTGTCAATACCCATTCCAAAAGCAATCGTTGCACATATTATCATGTCGTCATTTTTCATGAAGTTGTCCTGCAGCAGTGTTTTCGTGGATATCTCCATTCCAGCGTGGAATGCCTGAGCATTGAACCCTTGGTCCCGTAAATCTGATGCAAGTTGTTCGGTCTGCTTCTGTAAAGTTACGTAGACAATCGATGGTCCTGGATTGCTCCAGAGAAGGGCAAAAAGCCTTGGGTATAGGTCTTGCTTTGTCTTTGCCGATTCAGCTAGAAGACGCAGGTTAGATCGATACATTGATGTACGGAAGAGTCCAGCTTCATCAATGTTGAATGCATTACGAATATCTTCAGCGACTTTCTCTGTTGCAGTAGCTAGGAGGATGCAATTGAGTCAGTGCATGGGCGACTAGCAAATGGTAGCCCATAGGCTAAAAGAGGAACGAACCTGTAAGGCAGATCACCCGTTCGGCGTTGATTTCACGGGCGAAGCGAGATACCTCTGTTGATTATTAGCTCCCATCATCCTTGATTAAGTTGAGGTAGCACAGACTCAGATAATCTGGACGAAACGCGTGTCCCCATTGCGAAATACAGTGTGCTTCGTCAACGGCAAGAAGACGTATTCCACCTCGAACAAACTTCATCTGCTCAACGAAACTGCTGTTATTTAGCTTCTCAGGGGAGCAGTACAGCAACTTTAAGTCTCCATTGCGCAAATCCTCGCACGTCTTCAGGTATTCCTCCCGAGACTTGCTAGAATCCATAGCCGCTGCTCTTATACCACGCTTCACGAGCGCATCCACTTGATCTTTCATCAACGCTATTAACGGCGACACAACCAGAGTCAACCCATGCTCGCCTTTCGATCTGGTGTTGTTCAATTTATCCTCTTCCTCGAAGCATAGTGCTGGGACCTGATAACAAAGACTCTTGCCTCCCCCAGTCGGAAATATCACCACTGCACTTCCTCCATCCAAAATTCTTGAAATGGCCTCTGCTTGCTTGAGCCGGAAAGCCTTCAAGCCAAAGTTTCGCGTCAATGCGTTGATTGCAGACGAAGGTAGAGAAGGTGGGTTGATCGCGGTTCTTTTGGAAGGAGGAATATCGCTTTCGAATGGAAATTTGCGTTTCGAAGGAGGGGCATTATCGTCTACGAGAGCAAGAAGCTCTGCTTCGTCCGCCGAATCGAAGCCAAAGTCTTCCTCATCCTCGTCAAATACTGGAGACATTGTTTCAATTAGGTGGATACACGGCTGTCACGTAGCTAATAAACCCCTGGAGGTCAATTAGCGATGGACTCGGAAAACTTATGGAGAGAAAGTATGTCTGGCGTCGCAATGACATGAAGCTCGGCGCGGTCTCGTCGTCGACGCGACTAACTACGAGCACGTGTTGATTCTAACTATTTAAAGTACCTTTGCCGATTCTGAGAAGCACTGCAGGAAAGAAGTAACGATCAAATCCTTATTCATAAGCACTTTATGTTCTATCTTTCTGAAACTTTGGACGTGAAAAAGAAACAGCCTTCAATGTACGAAGTACCTCCGCAGTACTACTTAAGCGAACCCCTATTCAAGGCAATGAAAACTAGCTATCCTACGATTCAAACCCGGATCGAAGAAGATCCGAAGCCTTTCATTCTCCCCTTTCAAATATTTCGGCCCTCACTTGAACTGACTGAGATGCTACTATAATGGCTTCCCAAAGATCAAGCCCTTTTGCTGGCTGACGTAGCGTCTACAAGTTTTCATACGAACACCTTCCGAGGTTTATTATTGTGGCTGTCTTGGCAGCGGAGATCGGCTTGATTGTGATCATATGAAGTAAACAAAGAGTCCAGAACACCAGTTGGCTTTCTGCCATTTCTTTCGAGATATTTCTTTATCGCTGTTCTGGGATATTAAACAAAGGGCATATGAGGTTGAGCTCATCGTGCAGTCATCAAACGGTAATTCTTCTTATCCTTCTCGAGTCCCAAAAAAGACTCTAATCCCCGTTGGAATAATATTAAATCTCGGAACATCAATCTTCACGGCTGGGGTTTTAGAGCCCTTAATTCCTTCAGGCTTTTCGAAGAATCGATCATATACTTTAGAAGCGTACTATAATCCCACCCCAAGCCCTCCACAGATAACAAAGTCAGACTGGCTTGATCTTTTCTCCCTGGTCTGCCTGGGCCCGTCATATTCTTGAAGAAATTAGCACAATTTTCTACACCTACCTTCACCGACAAAGCACAGCAATCATTGACTTACTGGTTTCATGTTGATGTCAAATAGAGCGAACGTGCTATTCTTATCGAACCTTCTCACGTCAATTCTAATAACCGCCGTCACTTTCAACAATCTTGCAACGTCCTCGCATTCCCTCGCTGCGTTCCGGTAATGCACGTCTTTCTCGAACTCCTGAGGCGTGAGCACTCTAGAATTTGATGTTACTGCAACAATGCTGTTGAATGGAGCAACTCCATCCTCATGATTGAATCTTGTGACAATTGGGCTTGCCCAATAATCCTCCCTGCCTTCCTCGACTGACGGAGGAAACACGGTGATAGTCGCCTCTTCACCAGCTAGAAATTCCTCCAACATGACCCTTGGTGATTCCCGGAGCAGCGCTTCCACGTGGTCCCTCAAATCCTCCATGCAGTGACAAACTTTCACACCATAGCTCCCCCTGCCCCTGACCGGTTTCCCCACCATGGGAAACACTAGTTCTCCAGTATTTGCTAACGCCTCTAGATCCTGCCCAGACTCAACAGTCCAACCCTTCGGCATAGTAAATCTCCCGTCCTTCCTCAGTAAACCATTTACATACTCCTTGTCGTCAAATAACTCCATCATCAAAGGTGGCTGCCCAATGATCTTCACATCGTCCTCGAATTCAGCAACACGTGACGTCTGTAAAGGGTGGGATGCAAATAAGACCGTGTTTGCCCAAAGATGAGTTGCGCCTCTGGAAAGTGCACTCAGAATGCCAGTCTCAGTGTCCGGAAAGGACCAGTGTGTCTGGGTGCTTGGATCTGGATTGGTGCGTGGAGTCAGGAGTATCATGTTGGGCTTGTCTTTAAGTGCAAAGCCGATATCAGCGCCTGAATCCTGGTAACCTGCTATTGTCAGTTGGAGTCAATAAGGCGGTCTTCGTTTGAAGGTAATTACCGCTAGGTTTCATTGGTTTCCTAACTCCATTGATGACAGGAGGCTCGATAGCTTGGTAAAGAATAGCAACCTTCGCTATCGCAGCTCGGCGGTTCAATCCTGCCATGCCGCGAAGAGCTCTGGCTGATTGTCAAGTTGTTGAACAGTGGCATGAAGTGCGATGGCTCGTGACTTTGGCGGAAATTTTTGAAGAATCCACTGTTGTGGCTTCAATTATCCACAATTCGGGTTAATGTTATCGAATGAGCGGTGCATCAAGGTGCATTGAGGCTGACGATCTTTGAGCCGAGCCGATTATCCGTCACGCGGGACTATGTTCCCGGCCCTTGTCGTTCACTATAGGTTTGTGGAACAACTTCTGTGCTTTTTATAATGCAAATATCAAATTATTGAATACCTTTCGTAGATCGCGGACAAGTTCTTGTGATATGTAAATCGACGTAATAGCTATTCCCAATTAGCCTCTGCCTGGTAGAGATTTACCCGGTGCTTGCCCTGTTACTGTACATCTTGGTTCTCTCCCTCTTCCCACCCTTCATCTTCTTTTTCTCAACTTCAAAAAACACCCTCGCCCTGTCATTGAACCCCTTCTTCCCACCTTCTCCTGCAGTCTTGACTCTGGATCTCTCCGTCTCAGGCACAAAATCCCAATCATGCTCCACATCAGCACCACTAAGCACATCCCATTCCTCTTCCACATCGTCCTCTTTAACCACCATCCACGAACCGGCTAACCCCGCTTCGGTAGCATAAACTTTTGTTTTGCTGCAACGTTTGAACATCAAGTCTTCATTACTACAATCAGCGCTGGCTTGTGCTAGGGTCATTGTTTTGTCCCTGTCCCTGGGGGAGTGTTCTTTGTCTGATAATGAAATAGAGGAAGTAAGGCTGTGCTTCCTCAATGCCTCATTCCAAACCCCCTGCCAGTTTACCACGGCCTTCGCTCCATCTTCGCCGCCGTCATTATCTCTCTGGCCTCCGTTGTTCCATTCACTGATCGCTGCAGGCTTGGGGCTTGATTTCCGAGAAGCAGCGTTCCAGGCTTTATCCTGACATTCTTGGAATTGGTTTAATGGAGACGTAAAGCGCTTGTTTGTATTCCAGATAGATTGCATCGTATTGATCTGTGAACGAGGTGTGCTAATGTGAGTAAGTCTGATGTCTCGAAATTGAATGATCTGCATATCCAAGATTTGCTTGGATTTTGGATGTCAATTATACAAACCTTGAGCCAGTCTCAAAACCAGAGTTTGCCTCCTCGTCACAGTCGCTTCCACATAATCACACGAGCACGTATGAAGGGCGTTGAATTTGAGGACTCATTGATTGATGAGTAAGTAGCACACATAAAGCCACCACATCCTGACAGCCCATTTCGAAGAGTTCCTCACTGCATTTGGAACCCCGGTATCTTGTCTTTCCCTGAGATTCGAGTCAGTGTCATACTTCGCACCATATGATGATTCCATTGCCATAATCACGGTGCGGAACAAGAATGGAAACACTTTTCCATCATCTGCCGTAAAGGAACAGAATGTGCAGAGCATGATGTCCTTAAATTCTGAATGTCCTAAGCCAATTCCACTGATGAATGGATTCTGTCCCTGGTAAGCCCCAACTCCATTTGAAAACCAACCCATGTATCGTCGGGGGACCAAGGACCATCCTCGCTGATGCAACAAACAAGACGAAAACAACAAAGCAGAGACCGACTCCAATGGCAAAACAAACAACCCTCCGACGCCATCCAATCAAATAATCCAACATTACAGCAAACAAGTAGTTAAACGTCAATCATTTCGTCCTTCATGAGTCGATAGTCTCCAGGTTCCTATCCATCTCCTGCTGCTTGAGCTGTTCGATCAAGGAATCCAGATTATCGTCCATCGTTTCAACATCCTGACCAACGCACTTGGAGATTAGTCGACAATACTTTTCGCCATTCTGACCTGCACCAGCAACAGCCAACGCATCGCGATATTGAACAACAAGCCCCTTGCGCTTCTCTTGTTGCTCAATCAGCTGTCTAGCAAGCATAAGGCGCTCAGCAATATCATCGTCGTTTTGGCTAAGGTGGCCATTCTGCTTACTCTCCTCGTGCTGGGTGCGGGCAAGAAGTTGGATCTGTTGTTGTTGCTCAATGACACCAATGACGGTGTTCTCTAAGTGATGGAGATGTTGGACCTTCTGCTCATGGACCTCAGGCTGGTCGTCGTCATAGGAGAGTTCAAGAATCTGATTGCGAGTAGTCTCAAGCTCATCTTGTGTAGAGTTTAATATGCGTCTGGCCTCCTTCTCGGACTCCTCCTTCTCCTTTAGCTCCTCATCAAAAGACTTAGCAAGTTCCTGGAACTTATCCATAACAAGAGGCGTAACCTTGGCTTGTATTGACATGGCGGCTTCGGAGACGTGAGAGATATCCTGATGAGCTGGATCATCACCGATGGTATTCATGAATGATGCACGGTGGTTGGAGTCGGGCGCAAAAGGTGAAGAAGATGCTGCTGCATAACGATCGCGCTCCATCCTACGGCTGTTGTTCAGCTCTTGAATCTCCACGGCAGCAGTTACGCCATCATTGTTAGGAATGTCAGTTGAGGCTCCTCGACCCATAAGAGCACGAACGCACTTGCGAGCCCCATTTCTGGCTGCGATATGAATAGCAGTGTCACCATTCTGATCCTGAGCATCGATGATACGACGGACGTGATCAGGTTCCAGAACCTCTTGCATCTTGTTAAGAATGACATCGAGATAATAGCGAGCACAGTGATGCTTATGCCTGACTTTAGTTACGGCTGCGGTGTGGTGAAGAACGTTGGAACCGCAATAATCTTGGCATGGAACGGTGGAGATCAATTCCTTCAGAACTGCTGGCATCGATTGCTTGTCAAGACAATTGGTGAACAACACAGTGCGCATCAACGCTGTCTCGCCTCTGACGTTTGGAATATCAAGAGTAGCACCAAATCTCTTTAGCTGCTTCATGATTTCAATGTCACCCATAGCAGATGCCCAATGCAATGCAGTATGTGCATCTTCGTCAATGATCCAGTCAGGTTGATAGTTTGGCGGCGGCTCGGGCTTGGCAGTCATAGCAGCGGCCTCAGCTTGGAGCATGAAGTAGTCGAGGAGCTCATCGGAATACACAACGTGAGCTTGCTCAAGGGCGTTTTTGGCATCCTCCTCACGCTTGCGCTTGCGGTGCCCAGTAGATTGTCGAGACTCATAACGGTCTTCTTCGCCCATATAAGAAGCCGAGGCAACGGTTATATCATCAGCCATACTCTCATCATCATTCATTTGAGCGGACATATTATCATAATCATTCGATGCACGAGGGGCAACCACTGGTTCTTAGCTGTAAGTATTGCTCTCAAAAAGGAGCTGCTGGTGACTCACTACTAAGAGAATTACCCCATTTTGGAACCGGAGGTGGCTTCTTAGGAATTTTAGGCTTGTTGGTGGTATGCTTAGGAGCAGGTGGGGGACTGTCATTGCCAGGGATGTACTCAAAGATGACGCGCAACTTCTCGTAGATGTTGTTGCGTTGTGCCAAAGCTTGACCTTGCTCAAGAGGAACCCAGGTGCCTTTTGAGACGTTAAAAGTCTATTCACCAATCTTCCGTGGATGCGCGCACCTTGATATTTTCCATAACCACCCTGAACCTTCTCATGCATCTCCTTCTGGACCTCGCGCTCTAGGATTCTCGTACGGGCAGGCTTATCGAAACCGGCAGCCTTGAGGATATGCGTAGCATTTATCCAATCATCGGCTCGACGGCGCATGACTGCATTGTACCTATTAGCTTGGAATACCTATTTGGAAGGGAATACAAGTGAACTACCACAGCCAACGCTATCATACTCACCATGCTCTTTGAGCCCTTCACCGAACTGATACTCGTAAACGGGAACCTAGAATCATTAGCTACCAGCATGTCAAGATATGGCAGCTATGCGACTAGGGCGTAATTGATCGGGCCTTTGCAGCAATTAAGTAGAGCCATTGGAGAGCCAGACACTGCATCTAAGACCTCAATTGCTTGCTTGGGCTAAGAGGCCAGCAATTGAATCAAGGAAAGACAAAATCAGAGATGACACATACATTACTGTAGGTGGCAGAGAAGACTCCGGGTCCAGCAGGCCTAACCATCTTGTTTGATTTGGCAGAAATACAGCTGTCTTTGAAAGAAGTGATGGTTTCGGCAAATTTGGCGCTACGCTGCAACAGGCGGACAAATAATGAGTGAATAGAGTAATGTGCTCAGAACTTCGCAGTCTCGGAGTTTGCCGTCATCAAAGAGCACTGCAAAGGGTTGTGGTGTATCTTTTTTGGTCAGTAGAGGTTTGAAGGTGAGGAATTGTGTAAGACGCGATCTGGACGCGGGTTTCGCGTTCGCTTTACCCTCGTAAGCAAGGAACACTTAAAATACACGGTCACATGACGTGATACCAAACCTAATTCTATGGCTCTGAGTTCTGATCGTACGTCAAGTATCAAGGAGAGCCGGCTGTTAGTCTATAAAGACTATAATTTATCTGAGTTTCAGCAATGAACAGGGTTTCGAACTATCAACCCTAACCAGTCGTTCATTTCAGCAATTGTCACCGAGTCAGAGGAATATTTAATGCACACCTTATCCAAACCCCACTTACAATAATGCAGCAAAGATTGATCTCTAGAACCTCACCATCTAATGCATAAATGCTTCCAATAATCCAACCCAACCGAACGCCTGTTGATACATTCCCAGACTGAGTCCAGTCAATGCATGCACCTTGTATCATGACCCAAGCCGTCTTACATCATATCTGTATCCATCTCCCTCAATCATCATCTTTATCACTATCACTATCCGCCATGTCTACCTGTCTCTTCCTTCGTTCCTCTTGCATTTCTCTATACGTACTCCAGCTTAACATCAAAAAAGCCGCAATAATAAGCAATCCACCAATGATAGCCGCCGGACTCAACGGAATGCCTGTCCATGCCCAGTCCACAATAGCGACTAAAAATATGGTGAGCAGTGCCGCTACACTGCTGAGAACCGGACTTGTGAGAGATATGAGGACTAGGAAGGAGCCGGAAAAGGTAGCATTGGCCAAGACTGAAATGGCAAGAAGCCAGGCTGCTTCTCCTTGAGGGAGTTCAAACTTCTCCAGACCAGTGATGTGAAGGATAGGAAGAGGGATCCAGAGAACAAGGAGAGTGAAAGATCCAATCAAGGAACCGAACGTATTGGCGAAAATCATGCCGCGACCGGGGCTGGTGCCTTCTGGCGGACATGCTAATCGCTTGTACAGGACTTCGTAGAATCCGTAAAGTACGCTTCCAACACCGATGATGAGGTTTCCTGCCACACGATTGCTTGCTTCATTCTCTTCCTTTCCTCCTCCAACTGAGCCGCCTGACTTCCCACCGTGTTTTGTGGGCGCTGCGTCTCCATATGCGACGACGAGAACTCCAACGATGGCAACGAGGACTGCGAAGGATTTATCAAAGCGCAATTTCTCCTTGAGCAGGGGAACGGAGAACGCGTATGCGAAGAAAGCGGAACAGTTGTAGATTGCAGTGAGATCGGAGGGCGAGGTCATATTGACTGCCACATACCAGGAACCTCCGGCGATTGTCAACGCACTTGTAACGAAAGCAGTCATTCTGAGCATGTATGGTATTGGGGAGTGTTGATTTCGCGGAACGTCGAGTGATTGGGTTTCGACCATCTGCGCGGTTGTCCGAACGAGGTAGACATGGCGACGCCAGAAAGTTTCCCATGGCATTTTCCATTTTTGTAATCGTAGGATGAGAAGCTGAAAGGGCCATAGTAATGACCAGGAGCCGTGTGTGAAATACCTACACTGATTAAATTAGGTCAATAGAAAGACGCCTTCAAACTTACAGCATACAATATGCCTTATTCCAATGCAAATCATGCTGGATGTAGACCGCAGTCTCTGTCTGGATCACAAAACTGATCAAGCTTAACCCTAGGAAAAAAGCTGCGTATGTGTATTTCTTCCTCGTCGCCAGCTTGGCCTGTGTATCCGGGCTTCGACTCCTCATTGTAGATCGCCTGGAGAACGCAGGAGGCCGGTCTGGTAGGCCAGGGGATGCAAACCCCGTCCTCCCACGTTCCTCGTCATCTTTGTGCAATAAAGGTTGGTGGGAACGCCCATCTGTCGGTCTGTGTAGGGCAGGACGTCTATCATCCATCTCATCGAAGTCGTCGTCGGAATCGGCCTCGCCGTCGAACGCTACCTTCGCAGCCCCGTTTGAATGCTTACCAAAGCCGTGTGTGGGAGTGGATGTCCTCGAAGGCACTCGAGATATGGGCTTCGAGGTTTGCCAGGGCGTAGGAGAGTGTGCTGTTACCGGGGCATTATTCGTAAGTTTAGTGTTCGAGAGCGTAGGCGGCAGATGACCTTTATAAGACATGGAATGGTAAGCTGGACACTGATGCTGATGATATGGACGAGGCTATCAGGTGCGTAAGTAGAGTAGGGTGGGGCGTCTGTTGTCTGTTTGGTGGTGTTTTGACATATGTTGCATGAAGCCTGCTGCGCAAGGCCAAGCCACCGCCAATCACGACGGTTTCGTCACTCGCTTCACCGAAAAACTGGTCCCTGGATTTTCGCTGGCGTGGAGAATTGCGGAGACCCCCACGCAATTGATATCCCTTTTTGAAGATGAAAGCGTAATTTGTGTCTGCGTTTTCTCCCAGCTTCGAAAAAAGCCACATTTTTGTATCAAAACCATGAAGTTATTTATGGATGTGGCGTATTCTGTGGCTGACTGAGACTGGACAGAAAATGCATTTCTGAGGGTGGCAAGCAGTTTTGAAGACCTACTGCATTCAGCGACTGCTACTTATTCCCAATCATTCAGAGATCTCGCTTCGATATTCGTAGACTCATAGCATTATGAGGGTTCATTAGTAAATCACTTGAGGTATACCATCGACAGAAGTCTATTTTGGTATCTGTTCCAGGTGTAGTGCAGACTCCAGTAGTTTCGGGAAGTAGTTGCAATGAAGATAACTTTAGCGAGTACTCAATATACGACAAAGCTCTACGTGCAATGCAAGTTGTTTGTATTTGTTGTTTATGCCACTTCTATATGGTAACAGCCTCAATACTCCACTCGTCAACTTTCATATCTTGTCATACTTTGCTTCTCTCTATAATGAACGCACGCATGTCTCGAAGCATTGTTTGGGTTCCTATCTCGGTCCTCAATTTGAGCTGCAGACCCATTGAATGTCAAATAATAGCCTTTCAAGCGTATAAATAGACGAATGGTTTCAGATTATCTCACAGTGAATACACAGAGGCAAATTCAGAGCGTGGATAATCCAGACCGTCAATTTAATATCGAGTTTTAGACGTTCAACAAGCACATGACCAAAAGGAATGAGACTGAGAAATAAAGAATCCAGAAAGAATAAGAACATATGCATAAGAGCTACGAAATCTGATATTGCTGTATCCGTTCTCTTGACTAAACACCAGAGGTTGTGGAGTTGATAAGGTTACGAGGTCGCAACTCTGCTCTTTATTGGAGGAATAGCTCACTTAGTTACTTCAAAAAAACTATTTACAGAAATTTACCGGCCACATTTTCATACTCCACACATTCACCGCGGGGCCACCTGCTGGAAACTTGTGCTCACCATTCATATAAATACCTCTCAATTTTGTAACGAGAGGAATAAACAAGTCGCTTGCTTAATTTCGGCTTTCACTTCAACCTAATAACCCTCAATTCTCGATATCGAATTAAGTCCTTGACAACCGCTATTGATACATAAATGCAAAGTTATTCTCGATTTTTCTGGCAGCGTGGGTTCTGTTTTAAACGGGGACTTGATTCATTCTCCGTTTAAATGAACATCAGGGTACTGTACAAACGCAAAGTCTCAAATCGGAGAATACCAAACTGTTGGAAACAAAGAGCAATCAGATATAATTCTTCCTCAAATCGCAATTATTGGATGCAGAAACATTGACTGCTTTGTTCTGGCTTCAGATGCTGCAATGCAGTGTATGTGTGAGATTATGTAGAATACCGTCACAACGTCTCAAAATATGCACTTGCGAGATCCAGATGATCGTTTTGCGGAATCTCCAAATCGCGATTTCAAAGACTCCGGTTTTATAGCTGAGTTCTTAAGATGCCTTCCATGCCCAGATACAGCGAGAGGCATGTCTATCATTCCTAATGCTTTCCGCACTCTTCTCATCTCCTCTCATCGTTCATGCACTCGTGGATGAAGCTTCTCGGGTTGTGGTCACACTTTGGGTAATACCTTATGTAAAAGATACAGTGACGGATTCGATACAATTTGCTGCGTTCCTCAGACGACTGTAATCCTTTTTGTTCATCCTCGTAAGCCAATCCCCAACGCCACGCTAATCAACAAAATAACTTTTTTTTTATACCAGAGCCATGCAATGCCTTTCACAAATAATCCTTCTTCCTGCTGGTTCGGGTGTATTGATTCAAACGCCACTCAACATCACCATCTTTATTCTCCAGAGTTCCTCCCCGAATTTCAAAACACTTCATGCTCATCCTCGGTCCTACCTCCGCCAATTCAACGCTGTTGTATCCCGTCATAACGAAAACATGATGTCGAACTTCAATGCTGTCTTCAATGTTCCGGAATGTCACCACTCGACTTCCAAGCTTGCTTTTGTTGGTTACGGCTTCCCTTGGAGGAAAGATGTGCTTCAGTATCCTTACTATTCGGAGACCGAGCCGGGATGTGAAGCCTTCGAAGATGAGATGCGGATAGGATTCGCTGACAGTGCCACGGGAGCTGTTTGGGATGTCGTGGCGTAGGACAACGTTATGAAGAGAGAAGGATATTGTGGGCCCGTGAGGAAAATGCGACAGGGTCATTGCTGTTGGGATACCGCGGTGTTCATGAAGGAGGATCATATCTGTTAAGCCTTGTGCTTGGGCTGATTGTACCAGGTCGGGCAGAATCAAGTTCCCTCGGTTCAATCTTATGGATGTTGGGAGTAGCAATCGAATCTCTTTCGCGAATGATGCCAGCCGTGTGGAAGGATCTCTTGAGGTTGTTACTAGAATTCGAGGATCGACGATGCCGGATAATTGGGCGTATTCATCATCCAGATCCAACTGTTCCTCTAATGTCATATCTGTGCGAGATTCGTCGTATTTGTAGTCCTCTCGTAGCTTCTTGTCATTCGCAATCGAAGGGTCGAGAGGTTTTCCGGATCCCAATGCAGCCCTCATCTTGGCCCTTTTCTCGCTGATTTCCGCATCTCGTAGTATTAAAGCCTTTCGGTACAGGTAATCCTGCCTTTGGCGAGTTCTTTTGCGCTGTATAGAACGTTAGCTGTGAAATTCCAAAGTCTTTTCAGAGATCTTTTTATAAGGCATTGACCCCACAACCTTCACCTGCCAACACCGTGGGTCTGATTAGTAGAACGAAACATTCTCACAAGAATATCCATGTGCGTTCAAGAAACCTAGAGATTACTTACAATCATCTTGGATAGCTCTATTCTTGAAAACGTTTGGTAAAAGCCGTGTCGCAGGAAATAAAATCTTTCGCGTATATCTCCTCGCGCTAAAGTTCCGCCCTGATTGCGGCTGCTGCAAACAACCCACATCACCAAAAACAAAGAGCTCTTCCATTTCGTACCTCCATATACTGCGCAACCACTTTGCCAGTCCTCACGCACTCCCGATGATGACTTGAGAGTTCTCGGCACGTTTGTGATAAATTACCTTCTCCCGCGCCACAAGGCTGCACCGAGGAAATCGCCGAAGAAATATCAAAAGACTCTTAAAGTAAGTGGGATAGTCTGGTTGCCACCTTTACCCCTCCAGAAGCCTGCACGTACGCCGATGGAATACAGCAGCCCGGAGCAAATTTTTGTTAAAGCTGAGGATGGTCCAGAAAAGCTGACGTTATGTGTCTTCTCAGGAGTCAACTCACGATGGAAGGGGCTTTTACGCACCTCGGAAACCATCTAATCTCAGACTCTGCCGCCGCTATCAATGCTGGCGCAGATGATCTTTCGAACATCGACCCTGATGAGAGTTTACTTTACGGACAATATGGTGGTCGCGGGGGCTTAGGTGCTCCTCGGAGGCGAAACGACGACGATGATAATGAGACAGAGATCTTTGATGATGATGATGCGGAGAGTCTGGCTAGCATGCCTGTGGATGGTATGAAGACATTAGGACTCCGAGGAATGGAGGATGAGAAGGAACTTCCAGCACACGCGTGCGCGTAAGTAGAGGGCTTGCTGTGCACTATTGGGCTGAGCTGACATCTCTAAGATACTGTGGCATTCATTCTCCAAGCACCGTTGTTAAGTGTTTGGGCTGTAGCAAGTGGTTCTGCAGTGCGCGTGGCAATGCTACTTCCTCCCATATTGTCAACCATCTCGTCCGTGCCAGACACAAGGAAGTCCAGCTTCACCCACAGTCAACCCTTGGTGACACGGTTCTCGAGTGCTATAACTGCGGTACGAAGAATGTGTTCTTGCTTGGATTCATTCCTGCGAAGTCTGATACAGTTGTGGTCTTGCTATGCCGTCAACCTTGCGCCTCTACACCGTCTTCAAAGGATATGAGCTGGGATATTTCAAGATGGCAACCACTTATCGAAGACCGCTCCTTTCTACCATGGCTTGTTTCCGCGCCTACAGATGCCGAACAACTTCGTGCCAGGCACCTAACTCCACCTATGATCGCGAAGCTGGAGGAAATGTGGAAGGATAATGCAAACGCCACTATTGCTGATCTTGAGAAAGCTGCTGGAATCGATGACGAACCCGCTCAGGTTCTGCTCAAATACGACGACGCGTACCAGTACCAGAATGTTTTCGGACCCCTGGTCAAAATTGAAGCCGACTATGATCGCAAGCTCAAGGAGGCACAGTCTGAAGATGGTCTTGTCATTCGTTGGGACTACGGTCTAAATAACAAGCATCTTGCAAGTTTTATTTTGCCAAAGATCGAGCTAGGCGATGTCAAACTTGCGGTTGGAGATGAGATGCGTCTCAAGTACAAGGGCGAGCTGCGACCCGTCTGGGAGGGAGTTGGATATGTTGTCAAGATTCCCAACAATCAATCCGACGAAGTCACAATTGAACTTCGAAAAGTTGGCAACGACAAGTCTGTTCCGACCGAATGTACCCATAACTTTTCCGCCGATTATGTTTGGAAGGCCACCTCTTATGACCGAATGCAATTCGCCATGAAGACTTTTGCGGTTGACGAAATGAGCGTGTCTGGCTACATTTTCCACAAGCTTCTCGGCCATGAAGTTGCTGCTGCGCCAATGAAGATCCAGATGCCCAAGAAATTTAATGTTCCTGGTCTCCCCGAATTGAATGGAAGTCAGATAAATGCAGTCAAGAGTGTCTTGCAGAAGCCTCTGAGTCTGATTCAAGGACCTCCGGGAACTGGAAAGACTGTTACGTCTGCCACCGTCATCTATCATCTGGCTAAGGTCAACGGAGGGCAAGTTCTTGTTTGTGCGCCTTCCAACGTCGCGGTCGATCAGCTGTGTGAGCGAATTCATCGTACTGGTCTCAAGGTTGTACGACTCACTGCCAAATCTCGAGAGGACGTCGAGTCTTCCGTTGGTTTCTTATCTCTCCACGAGCAAGTCCGCATGAACGACAGCAACCTTGAGTTGACCAAGCTTTCCCAGCTAAAGAGTGAACTCGGAGAACTCTCGAGTCAGGACGAGAAGAAATTCAAGACACTGACCAGAGCTGCCGAACGCGAGATTTTGAATAACGCCGATGTCCTCTGCTGCACTTGCGTTGGTGCTGGCGATCCTCGACTTGCGAAGATGAAGTTCCGAACTGTTCTGATAGACGAATCTACCCAATCAGCTGAGCCAGAATGCATGATTCCGCTTGTCCTTGGATGCAAGCAAGTCGTCTTGGTCGGAGATCACCAGCAGCTAGGTCCGGTTATCATGAACAAGAAGGCCGCTAAGGCTGGTCTGGCCCAATCCCTCTTCGAGCGTCTCGTTGTCCTTGGGCTTGCTCCCATTCGACTTAACGTCCAATATCGCATGCACCCTTGTCTCTCTGAGTTCCCGTCGAACATGTTCTACGAAGGATCTCTTCAAAACGGTGTCACTATGCAACAGCGACTTCGACGAGATGTAGACTTCCCCTGGCCCGTTAGTGACACGCCCATGATGTTCTGGTCTAACCTTGGCAACGAGGAAATATCTGCATCTGGAACCTCTTACCTCAACCGGACTGAGGCTCAAAATGTCGAGAAGATTGTTACTCGTTTCTTCAAGGCAGGTGTTCAGCCAGCTGATATTGGTGTCATTACACCCTACGAGGGCCAGCGAAGTTACGTTGTCAGCTCTATGCAGAATACGGGCACGTTCAAGAAGGAAAACTACAAGGAAATCGAAGTCGCATCAGTCGATGCTTTCCAGGGCAGAGAAAAGGACTTCATCGTACTTTCTTGTGTCAGATCCAATGATCATCAAGGGATCGGTTTCTTGAGCGATCCTCGACGTCTCAATGTCGCCTTGACTCGTGCAAAATATGGTTTGGTAATTCTAGGTAATCCCAAGGTCTTGTCCAAGCACCCCCTCTGGCATTACCTTCTCCTCCATTTCAAGGAACGCAACTGCCTCGTCGAAGGTCCGCTTTCCAACTTGCAGACGTCTCTTTTGCAATTTAGCCGCCCCAAGACGACTTATCGTGGCCCTCAACGGTACCAGATGTCTCATTCCTCTCATTTCAATGGACGTGGATCGAATGGAAAGGCCCAGCAGGATTTTAGCGACGCTGGTTCTATGGTGGGCTACATCCCCGATGATGTTTCCTCTGTTCACTCTTCTGCTCTTGGTGGAGTAGGTGTCGGATCTGCATATCCACCTATGTTCTCGCAATTCACCGCTGATTCGTGGCCCGGCTTGGATCCTCGTGGCAGATCGAATGGTAACAAGATTCGTGGTCGTGGCCCTGAAAGCATTGCCGGAGATTCTGTTGCAGCAAGCGAAATCACCGATACTGCCAGCAGTGTCTTCGATGGCAAAGGCATCGGCCAAGGTGGCGTCAGCCTCGGCGCTGGCCTGGCCGATGCTCAGAAACAAACCAGTCTCAGCCAGTCTGACCGCCTCAAGCGCTACGTAGAGTCTGGTGGCCGCATCGCTGACTATAAGACTGGTGATGCTGGAAGTGTCTTCGGAAGTAGCTCTCTGCTGAGTGGCCGTCGCATGGATGACGACGAGAAGAGTGTTTCTACTGCGTTTGCTAGCCAAGTTGGCGGTGGCTACGATTGATTGATGCGATAGATGTCCTTTCCGCATGATATGGATAACAGATAATTTTGACATCAACGAATCGGGTTTCGCTGACAACCACCTACCTGGTATGTTGCCCGGTGACCCGAAACTCGTCGATCGATCGACTTGTATCAGTGCATCGCTGTACATCATTCGGCCATGCAGCCTACCTGAGACAGTGTTGTGCGATTTCAGCTCTACCTACCAACCAGCTGGAGGAGAGATTGATAGGATGCCCAAGAACGTGGATGTTGCTTTTGATGGTGTGAGAGATGGTTGTTTGTTGCGGGGCTGTTACTGTAAAGTGGCTGATTTGGCGAAGGCCTGTAAACACTCGTTTTTGAACTCGTTTGAGAACAACTCGACGATGTGGGCACATGTCAGATACTATGTCAGTCATTCAATTTGAGACCTGTGCTATTTCTATCTGGTTCAACAGATATGATGATTCGTGGTGCAAGAGCTCAATCCAAATGCCACAATGATGTTGCTTTTGCCAGGCAGTTCTAATAACGATATAGTCCAGCTTCCAGGCAGTCTCTGTCATTCACCATTTTGTATTTCCAAAAAGGAAGGAAATGGGGCCGAGGTGAGTGACAATTCATGTCGTCTCATTTTCGAAATCATAAAGGCTGTCCCTTGTATTTAAAATTCCGGACAAGTGTCAATTTCACAAGTCTTCAGCAACTATACTCCTACACTTTCCCTTCACCTTCATCTACCACGTCTTTCGGCTCTTCCAATGAGCCCTGGCCCCTACAAGAGGCTCTGCGTCGTGAGAGGGCATTGCATCTCTCGGAACAATCTCTTTTTCCACAATCCTCATGGGCTCCTTCATGAAATGCTGATTCGGCGACGTCCTTAGTAACTGTTTCCAAACATCCCAAAGCTTCTTAAACAGCTGCGTCTTCTTCCCACACAGCTGCCCCAACTCATGCCTGTCTTTCGCAGCTATTTTCTCCGAGCGAGAGACTGTGTCTCGAAGCTCCTCTACTTGTTCGTCAACGGCCAGGGCTTCGGCTGGAATCTCCCTCCTTTCATCCTCGAGTACTTTTTCCAAGCGGAGGACCGTGTATCGAAGTTCTTCGAACTGTTCATTGATCCGTTTGAGTCGAGCCAGAATCTCTTTTTCTTCGTTGCGCAGTTTGCGTCTACCGTTGGGATCTCGTGACGGCGGTGGAGGTCTGTTTGCTGGGGTCGTTGAAGCCGCGATTCTCTGCTGCGAGGCTTCGTGGGGCAGACTGATTGTGTTGCGCCTGGGTCTTAATGCTTGTGGAGAATCGCTTCCCATTGCGAGCCGAGATATCCGAGCTTGCTTAGAATTTTGCGCGTTATTTTTGATCATATATACACCACAACAACAAAGCCGTCGCAGATCAAGCATAAGGCGTTCTGAAACTTAGGAACAAGTGGTATGGAATAAGAGGAGTTCTTGAAGATTCCATGGTCTATTTCGATTGTTCCAAGTTCATGGTTAACAGTGATATCAATTTAAGTGATAGCTGAGCCAGCTATCAATGACTGAATTAACCAAGTTACAGCAATGCGAGCAGTTTGTCATTTGGTCATCAGTTTGTCTCCCCAATGCTATATTGGCTCGCCAGTCTCGGATGTGATAAGATAATTGGAAGACTGCTACCCAAACCTAGGCAGAGAAATAGTTTCTCAACTCATTTATATGAACGACCTGATCCAAGGAGTGTCACGAACGCCTATGCTAGAGGGACTTCCTTTCCCTTCATTTCTTCTCGTTCCTGTCGCTCCCGCTGTTTTGATTATATCTGCTTTATCCTACCTATCCTATCCGCGCGAGGAGTGAGAAGCCGCATTAGTCGCTTCCGCCGATTTGGAGAAGGGACACACCGCTTTCGCAGCTTCTCTGACAGCTGTTGACAGCTGTTGACAGCTCTTCCCCGCATTGCGAGTAACGCCAGGAACAGACCACACGAGACTCTTCGCACTTAAGCGCGCCAATCGGCCTATTGATACGGCGGTTTTGCGATGCAGTCGGGAAGAAGCATTCGGGCTGCATGTAACCAATGATGTCATTTACGACTATTTAGTGCTATTTAGTGCTATTTAGTGCTATGTAACGCTATTTAGTGCTATTTATTGCTATTAAGCGAGGATCGTCATAAACAGGGTCCCGATACATCATGCAGCATCAACCAGCATCATCAAGCATCGTCCAGCATCATCCAGCATCGACCCCCAGCCTCAAAGCTTGACCGCGTCGATCTCTTTCAAACGCCGTCTTATCCGTTCGAAGGATGGAGAAAGTGGAGTGCACTAGGCAATGTGTGGAGAGACCTCCGCGATTAATCTCTTCTCCGCAAGGGGAAACGGGGAAGGCGAGGGAAAAGGGAAAGAAGTAACGGAGTACTTTCGTAAGCTATTGCAGTCGTACCTGTTGGTACTTCCGTCGAGCAACGTGGAGATCAGGGTATTTATTGATTGCTTGCCCTCCTGGATGTAACCTTTGCTTCTGGGTTTTGGCATTGATGGGAATTGACTAGTATTGGTCTTGGTATTTAAAGTGTCGTGTCTGACCTACCATCCCCACCAAGCAATCTTTCAAGCGCCTCTCCATACTCCATACTTCACGCTTCACAATGTATCTCTCTACCGCAATCGCCTCTTCCGTCGCCCTTCTCGCCCTCACAGTCTCGGCCCAGAACTCTACCTCTTCAGGCTTCACTGGTGACCCGTTCATTAAGTATAGCATCAGCGCTCCCGGCATCAGTGCGTCTTTCATTCCGTACGGCGCCCGACTCACCAGCTTGCTCGTTAATGACAAGAATGGGAAGCCGCAAGATGTAGTCTTGGGTTATGATACTGGAAAGCAGTATCTCAACGACACCGAGACGGGGCACACCTACTTCGGCGCCGTCGTGGGAAGATACGCGAACCGAATCAAGAATGGAACCTTCACCGTCGACGGCGTGACTTCTCACATCCCTGAGAATGAACACGGTGGAGAGGACACCCTCCATGGCGGCTTCATCGGCTACGACCAGCAGAATTGGACCGTCGTCTCGCACCAGAAGGACTCCATCACTTTTGCCTTCTATGACCAAGCTTATTCAGGTTTCCCCGGCGACGTTATGAACTATGCCACATACACGCTTTCCTCAGAATATGGTACTCCTCGATGGACATCTCGTCTGGTCTCAATCCCATTCAATTCGCCAACCCCGATCATGCTTGCCAATCACGTCTACTGGAATTTGGGAGCCTCTGTCAATACAGCTGCTAAGAGTATTTTGAATGACACTCTTCACATGCCATATGCCGCCCGTTTTATTGAGTTTGACGGCATCGAAGTTCCCACTGGCGAAATTGCGGTTACCAAAGGCGGCGCACTAGACTTTACCACCCCTACCAAGATTGGCGCCAATATCAAGAACACCGTGAACAACTGTGGCACAGGCTGTACTGGCTACGACAATGCTTTCATCCTCGACAAACCCCGCTATGCTGGTCCCGAAGATCCAGGTCTCACAGTATTGACCATGTCATCTCCTGAGACGGGAATCAAACTCGATGTCAAGACGAACCAGCAGAGTTTACAGATCTATACTTGTGATAACCTGGACGGATCAATTGTAGCGAAGGCGAGTCAGCAGCATGGGAACACGACCACGACGTACGGGCAGTATGGGTGCATTGTCATCGAAACGCAACAATGGATCGACGGGATCAATAATCCACAATGGGGTCAGGATCAGTACCAGATTTACCGAGTCACTGAGGAGCCGGCGGTCAACTTGGCGACATATGACTTCAGTATTGAGAATTAGTTACATAAGTATTGGCCGGAGACAACGCCTAGCTCAGTAGCTTATAGCTGAATATAATACGGATTTTAAAGGAGATTTCAATTCCTATAGCCCTGCTTTCTCTTGTAGATCTCACGTGAGCCAACGTCTTGTCATTGTTACTTGCGCTCCATGCTCCAAAAGTAAATGCTGAATCTGAAAAATTATAAAAGACGGCCTCCTTTCAGCTACATCATTCCCGGCACTAGGACTGTCGTCAGTCACATCACCCCTGGGCCAGCAATTGTTCGAAACCTCGTGGTCCGAGATTCCAAGTCACACTTATCACTGGTGGGCACTTTTGAAATCAGATCGAGCAGGTTGGAGCCCGGCATTATGTACTGCCTAGCTGGGTAAGTCTGAATCTTGGAGCTTTGGCTCCTGATACAACACTCCTCACTTCGTCTCACTGAACAGAATTCATCCCAAGACTCTGGGTATAGGAAGATGTAGATGATAACTAGCCTCGGAAACTTATCGCCCAGCGAGCACTTGAAACCTTCATCGAGAACGCAAACCCGAACAGTAATGAGTTCTTCTTTGGGTCAATTTTCGCGGAGTTCAACGCTATACAGAGTATCTTTGCTTCGAGCGCCGTCAAGTTCCCAGCCAAACCTGTTTTATAATCATTAAAAGACAACAGGAGGGTTTAATTCTACTTGATTTTTAAACAAATACTAAGGTAGTATTTTAATAATAAGGCTGCATTTTCATATAATTAGATCCTTTATTAACTTGCAATAAGATTCGGTTACTAAATCGGTCGTCTGGTGGTCTGTAGAAAAGCGGTAAAAGTCGGTCGAATTCTCATAAAGTACTGTACGGAGTAGTACACACGTAACGGCCAAGGATTCGCGCCATAATGCGTACTGTAAGATTAGCAAATGACGTTGGTAAACACTGAGATTACCGTTCTGCAAAGTTCCAATTGACCATCCTTCTACTATCAACATCATTCGCGTCTAGCTCTGGAGAGAGAAATGAGTATGCCACCCAAACGTGCAGCTGGTGAAATCAGCAGCGACGAGGCGTCGACCTCCTCCGCTCGAGAATTGAAAGCTGCCGAGATATCTGATGATACTGCCTCTAAAGAATCCCTGGAGACCAGTAACCAGACTTTCAAGTATTGCGACGCGAAATCTGTATGAATACGTGCTCCTTTCTATGCTCATCATTCGATATGCTGACCGCCTCTTTTCAGCTCCGTAAGAAACCCAAGTACGTGAATCTGCAATGGCCCAACCTCCATGACTTCATCAAAGACAAGTACCAGGATATGCCAAAAGCCGGCGAGCTGGTGGATGAGTATTGCCTTCGGGTATCCGACCTTGGGATTCCTGTTTCCGAGGATGGCATGAAAGTGTGCGAGACATTGGGCGTCGAATGTGAGAAGAGAGATCAAAATATCAGGAATATGCATGTCTACGAGGACTGGAATGGGTGGGGAATGAATGAGGTGATGGCGAATTTGGTATGTTAGCCCACTTGTATGAGGAGGCAGATCAGTTGGAACGCTATCGCTAACATTCTTGCACTGCGTAGATGAAAGATTTCAATAGCGTCATCTTCAAGAAAACGGTCAGCCCGTTCAAGAAGTAGGCGTTCGTTGAGGGCTTGGCGTGCTTCCTCAAGTCGGGGGACTTGATGCACTGGATCAGTATGTTCACTCTTTTGTCCTTGTGACATCTATGAGCGTTCAGAGAGCTTACATAAAGCAGACAATGAAGACGGACCAGGAGTCCTAGAAGTTGTCAATATGTTAGGGGTCATGATCTTGACAACCTTCGAAATGCTTCAGGAGCACGACCTCTTCAAGGAGGGTTCGGATATCAAGAACATTGGCATTATCAGTATGCTTATCCTCGAATTCCTTCTAGTTGAAGCGTGTGATCTCGACCCAGAATGGGGGCGTGAGGTTGTTAGGCTCTGCGACAATGCTAGTATTGACCTCGGAAAGCTGGTCCGTAAGCAAGTTTTGGTCAGTGAGAAGAACATTACACAATATAGGCAAGACGTCAAGGATAACATTGGTGGCTGGATGACAGGTGAGGATGAGGAGGATACTGAGAACAACATGTACAAGGAATACGGCGAAATGGAGGACTGGACTCCAGAGATGGATAATGTCGAAGGCGAAGGGTTAAAAGGCCCATATTGGCTGAAAGAGAGAATGTGGTATCGATGGGATTGGGCTATAGAGGTTTGTTCTGAGCCCCTCCAGGAACTATCCTAGCTAATGCGGTATGCAGTACCTAGAATTTCGGAAGATTCATAAGGGAGGAACGCACTATGTTCTGACGAAGTTGTCAAAGAGGGATCGAAGACCGTACACGCTGGGATCCGACGCATACGGCAAATGGTCAGGAGATGATAGTGATTCCGCCTGGGAGACTGATTCTGATTCTGATTGATTTGGGATTCCTCTAACAATTAAATTGTTGCGCACTGCTATGTATCACTTGAGTAGGAGTTTCTTACGTCAAGCTCTAGACGTCAGGAGCTCCGTCACCATTCTAAATAGTAGATCTTGTATATGAGTAAAGTTTGACCTGGAAAACTCTGCACAAGGCAACTCGCCCGTGTTTACTTAGCTTTTGATGTCAAGATGATCGGCTGGGGGTTATTTCAACATAGCCACGGGCTTCATTCCGCCGGTGAAAATCGACGGACCAATCTCCAGAGCTTCCTCATTCAAGCATCAGCCGACCGAACTACAAACACGGGTGCTTGAATGCAGCTCATGAGCAGCAATCTATCTCGGGGACTGGAGAGTCGGGATACCCCTCTCCTGGCTTGGATGTTGGATATAATGGAATGCAGCATGCTAGGCGGTCTGATATCTGGTAGACTCTTAGCAATACCTTGATGTATCCATTTATATTTCGCTTGTCGATTGCGCAGAAGATATGAAGTTTCTTGCTTCAAAATTCATGGATTTTCAACCTCTTGTGGACAATAATCAAATATTTGACTGAATTTATCCACTTTAGATACTTAAGAAGCCATAGAGCGTTTAGAGCGAGCTCGAGGAACTATTAGTTTTTCCGCGTGTTAACATCGATCTGGACACTTGAAGGCAGGGCTGTGTGAGCAGGTAGTTGCAGGATTTGGCAGATGACCGAAGCTCCCACTTGTTTTGAGAGATTCGGAAATCTTGAAATCAAAACCTAAAATCAGGTTCCTGAGACTCAGTTCCAAGGTTATCTTGCTGAGTAGCCATCCGAGAATTGCAGGAGATAACTTCAACCCAGCCCACAACACCTGAAACCGTCGCTTCATGAACTCATTTGATTTTGGCACCGTAACGCTATATATCTCTTTTGGACACCGGACAACGATCTCATCTTGGGCCCAACTTTTCTAACACCTTACTCCCCTGTTCTTCCCACTCAGCCTTCGTGATCCACATATTCTCCTTATCCGCCATGATGTTGGCCAATACTGCACCTCCTAAGAACACCATATGTCTCCTCCTTGGCGGATCTTCGATTCGCACCTTGAACTTGCCCAATCTTTCCGGATTTCCACCCAAGACCTTCGTCAACCACAGTTGCTTCAGCTCCTTCTCTAACCGCGAGGGCAAGCCGGGATACATAGAGCTTCCTCCAGAGAGAACAATCGCTTTGAATAGGGAAGAACGGACGTCAACGTCTGCCGCTTGGATAGTATTGAACAAGAACTCTGCAATACCGGGTTGTTCGACGTCCACAAGATGAGGCTGGAATAGACACTCAGGTGCCTCAAATCTTTCACTACCAACACGAATCACACGACCATCAGGCAAAGTATAGCTCTCCACCAAGACTGTTGTGTCTTCACTCAACCTTTTGTCCAGTTCCAAATCGTAGGAGACATAGCATAGCTTCTCCTTGATCTGTCGTACAGTCTCGAAATCGGCTGTTCGGTTCAAGGCATAGCCTCTGCGAAGTAGCAATGCGATAAGGTTTCGTGTGACATCTCGACCGGCAACATCGAGTCGGCGGGTGAGGTGGTTAAGAACGACGGATTCATAGACAGGAACGATATGCGTCACTCCATCGCCGGAGTCAACAACAACGCCTGAGCTGAGACCTACTCCAATTAACCAACAATTTAAAGCCCTTACAAGATGCACATACCTTGCGCATAGAGTGCCAACACAGCTTGAATCGCAACATACACACCGCCAAATTGATAACGTTCAAACATGACCTCGCACATCTGCTCCCGGTTCCGCAGCGGGTTCATCGGCGGCTCCGTAAGCAGGATCTTGCGGCCAGTTGTGTCGACCTTCATCTTTTCGTAGAATGTGTAATCCCATAGATGCTGCATATCATCCCATTTTTTAACGATGCCGTTCTCCATAGGGTAGGAGACTTGCAACATGCTTCGGGCGGCTGCTGCTTCGTCGCCGCACATAATGTCTTTAATGACCAGCCCATCGTTTCCTTTTTCTTCCGATCGGAGGATTGGTCGACCGACGATGGAGGGGAATTGAAATTCGGGAAAGTTCTAGAGGGGATTTTAGTTCATATGTTCGCAGCGGAGTTGCAGGCAGAAGGGAATCTTACTGTTGCTGCGTATCCGACCTTTAGGAAACCGGTTCCTCCGTCAAGGACTGTGCGACTGATGTTAGTAGGTGATTATGAAGGCAAGGAAAAATTGAGAATTACCTATTGGTGCCTCTGCCATGGTGGTGATGGTCAGAGTGTACTGTATTGTGGTTCAAGATTACTTGCGACGACGAGGCGGAGGTTGCACTTGGTGGGGTATCACGTGCAGGCTTGGCAGAGGAGGCTGAGCTGATGGTGACCGTTCACCTTCATCGTCAACAACTACAAACCCTCGATAAATTTTTGTAAGTAAATATTGGGAATCTCTAAGTTGTTGAACGCTCTCCTCTCCTCTCCTCTGGACATTGAACATCGACAGGGTCAATCGGCAGTGTCGTGCCCAGGACAGGTTCCATAATGGTCTATTTCGGTCTGTTTGGTTTCTCATGAATGCAATTAAATTCTTAGAACCATGGAGAAAGTTCGTACCTGCAATCTCCTGAAAGCATCTACTAGGATGGGAGGTTTGGAATACATCAGCCCGCACAGAAAGTCAGCTGTTCATGTGCTCAATACGAATTAAGCAACCGGATGAGCATCTCCTTCTAACACCTCGGATATTGTCCAGATATTGGCTACTTGAAAAGGGGTTATCATGCGGGATCAGATACATTTTCCGTTTTATTGCGTTAAAAGCTTCTTCCCCTAGTTGTACAGTTCCTCTTTCTGTAAGACTTCATTCGACAATGCTCATTAGTTTTCTACCGTTACGGTAATGGCTACTGCGTGATATATTGGGCCGAAATGTCTGCTGTTCTCCTTTCCGACTTCGAGTAATCTCTCGCCAGACCAGTCATCTGCACCAAAGTATGCTTCGACGGCATTGTCTAAGGAATCTGCATTGGAAACGGCCATCTCCATGGCAGCATATCTCTCAGCCACACTCAGAAATTACAGCCTACCGAGAAATCAGTCAACGTGAAAGAGTCCGCGGAAATTTGAAGGTCTACAATATCACCTGCTGGAGTAGTAGAAGGAATTGTGGAGAAAGCCTCAACAGCGAACAAGGTTGCAAAGAAATTCATCATGCTTTGAGTTGATGGGTAAAATCTGGAATAAATAACCTTGGTAGGGTTGTGGAAAGTCGATCTTCAGAACAACTTCGATCTTACAATGTGAGGGCGATCTACTACGAGAAGAGGGCGACGATTCATTCTTCTGACTTACGATTGCGAGTTTCTTTAGCAGATGGAGGTCTTCCACCGGTTCCACTGCCTCGAGACCTTATGGCAGGGGCTCTGCTTGAATTATAATTATTACCATTCTAGTTGCAAAGGGCCCTGGGGGTGGTCTAATGCGGTTGTACGGAAGTACATGGGTCACTATCTCGATTTGCTTCGGGTGCAGCTGCAGGGTACTGCAGATGTTGGTCTCCTGGGAATGTTGTGGGTGAATGCGACAGGAACGCCGGAACATTTTGCGATTTTCACGACAGAGCATCAGTGCAGAGATGTCGAAGCGAATTGAGACTGGGCTATAGTACATGATGAGAAGGGAGTCATAGAATTCAAGCAAGGGGATGACATTCTCAATACGTTTCCATAAGGGCCTTCGTGAAGTATAGGATGCTATATATGTTCTATTTTCAATGCAGGTACATGTAAAGTTAAGGATTATGGAATCTCTCCAACATCTCCAGGACGAGGTACAATCTATTTAGCCCGTCAAGATCCGGTACATCATGACGGCCATTGGACGTTGAACTGTGTTTATCACAAAGAAATGTCTTACCCCTTCTGGAAAGAACCCCTCGCTTGAGAGGGAAGCCCATTGTTGACATCGGATCAGACTGCAAGGTGAGGGCAGAAGCAGGTGGCGGATGCAGTACAATCGGGCAGGGAATGAACGCCCCGCGCTCATTCCCGCGGGCCGGCAGGCGTGTGATCTCCCGTCAATTACAGCAACATCCTCGAGAGATCATTGGGCACAACATCGAACAAGGCTTTTAGATAGTCGAATTTGCTACACACCATACATAAAAGCACATGGCTTCCTCGCAGATAACCCCAGAGCTCTCTACTCTTAACCTGCAAGCGAATACCCCTAAAGGACAACCCGCTTCACCGTCGCGAAAGTATATTTCCGATATCCTTCGAGGCGGTTATTTCAATCTATCTCTACCAGACAATTCAGGAGTGGTAAAACGGACGAGGACGATCACATTCGCTGGGGTCGGTACAACGAATTCTCTTAAGGGCTCCTTCAACCGTTCACGTGCCAAATCTCCCAAACCATTGCCTCGCGACATACCAACGGCTACGAAACGCCGACGCAAATACGAAGATCCGATATCTGCCATTGAACAGGAACGGTCTACCAAGCGAAGAAAAACTGAAGCATTCGAAACAAGTCAGGCACTCGCGGGAAGTATGGCCATCATGAGGGTTAAGCAACCGAAACTCCTCATCATCAACCCAAATACGTCAGTGGATATGACGGATGGATTGGCCAGGTTGGTGACAGATACCTACAGCGCACAAGGGGGGTCCAACCTCCAGATTGAGCTGTACACAGCTTTGAAAGGCCCGGGCAGTATCGACAATGAGGTGCATGCTATGGAGAGTGCGAGATGGGTCATAGATGACTTGTTAGTATCGGAGCGACTGTCAGAATACGATGCATTCCTCGTGGCATGTTACAGTGTGCATCCTCTGGTTGGCTTCATCCGCGGCGAGCTTGAGAAGGCTGGAATCCGGGCGCACGTGATGGGCATCTTCGAGGCTAGCATCCTAACTGCTCTGTCTATCCTACACCCTTCTAGTCGCAACGGACGGTTCGGGATCGTGAGCACTGGAAAGTATTGGGAGAAATCTCTATCGGATGGCGTCAAAAACTTTTTGGGTACGAATCCTGGAACGAAGAATACGAGATTTGCTGCTGTTTCGACGACTGGATTAAACGCGGATCAGCTTCACTCGATGCCCAAGAAGGAAGTTGAAGATAGAATGAAGAAAGCGGTCAAGTCGCTCATGGAGGAGAACGGAGACGTATCAGTGGTCATCCTGGGCTGCGCGGGTATGGCAGGATTAGATGATATCGTCAGAGAGGCGTTGGTCGAGAAGTACGGCGAGAAAGTGGGAAATGGTATACATATCCTTGATGGCGTGAAGTGTGGTATTGGTATGCTGGAGAATCTCCTTCGGACTGTTCCACTGGTCGAACGGGAGCAGTAAGTCAGTATCCTGGTCGTGTATCAATGAGTTGGAAGTCCGTTTCGGGTCTTGCATTTTTATTTTAAAAGCATTCGAATTGAGCAGGCATAGCGTGGACCATCATTAGCATTAGGAGTTTGAAAATATACCCGGAACAAAGATCCAAGAAACCATTCGTTATGATAATCGAGCCAACTTACCCACTTTACACATGAGAGTCCTAATAGCTAAGTCTTATATTCTGTCAAACCTAACCGACTGTGCGTCTTGAAGTAATTGAACAAGGGACTGTATCACAACAGCTCTCTGATAGCAGTGAGTCTAAAGCTGTGGGGAGTTTGATTTTTTGACAGAGAATATGGCATAATACCTCAGGACAGAGTTCTCGAAGATAATTGCAGCTCTGTTTCCAGTCCTTGTATTCCAGTCATATGTACAGTCGCAGTTCCAAAACCTCAATTGCTCCTTGCCCCACCCTTCGCCTCTCTCAACTCATCCATCTTCGCAACCCTTTTCTTGAATTCCACGTACTGGCATTTCTCGTAGCTATGTCTCTCAGTCTGGAATTCCATTGTCAGCCCAGAGTTCTCAAATCCTTTCCCTGACCCCACACTCCTCTGCCTTCTCCAATTGCCGCGACGAGACCGCACTCACCTCGCACTTCCAGGGCATATAATAAGTCTCAAAGCGACACCGATTCAGCGGGATGAGTAGATTCGCACAGCTGTCGCGGTATGCTATGGGAAGTTTCGCTTCGCTCATGCTCTCTCTGGATGCAGCTATTGGTAATGTCTGTTAGCAGCGTCGATTGAGGGCCAGAGGATCGTACGAGTTGAGGAGGTATCGCCGACACCGACGGCTGACTTCAGAGCTTCTGTGACGGTCATGATGGCTTTTGTGGTTGTGTGAGTTTACGGCAAGCGTTGTTGAAGCTGTTGGAGGCTCAAGAG
This sequence comes from Hyphodiscus sp. D1413, assembly GCA_003988895.1. Lineage (NCBI taxonomy): Eukaryota > Fungi > Ascomycota > Leotiomycetes > Helotiales > Hyphodiscaceae > Hyphodiscus > Hyphodiscus sp. D1413. The sequence goes on from QYAO01000035.1 coordinate 39,954, forward strand.
AGTACTCCGTAGGGAAGGCAGGGTACTAGCGAATCAGGAAGCTAGTGTAGTTTATGTAAGCACTCCTCCTCTCAGGCACTGGGTGGGAGATCGTATCACAGGCAGTCTTGTGGCTTGAACGCGATCAATCTTCGCTTTGAAAAAAAATACAACTAGGCCGAACTGTAGCCTTCGACCGTGGTATATTTGAAATAGATATGAGATGCGGCTGCGTTAAGAAAAAAATATGCTGGTGGTCATGGGGAACTGCTCCTGACGTAGCACGTGACTATAAAGATAACTTTTCTTATCTTAGCGGGCTGTCCTTCCCGTTGGAATTTTTTCCTCCGACACAAGTTTGGCTCAGGTGTACTGGTTCGACGACATACAACATGAATTCCGCAGAATTAAACAGCAAGAAGCGCAAAAGGAAGCATGGCAGCTTGAAGGCCGACAAAGGAAATGATCCCATTGCCTCAGAAGTTCCTATTCCTATTGTCGAGAAAGAAGTGAAGTCAAAGCGGCCAAAGACAGAGAAATCACACAAGAAGGCAAAGAAGGTTGTTCAGGAACCTGAGGGAGAGGACGAGCAATCACAAGATGAACTACCTGATGAGGAATGGGAAGATGAAAGTGGTGCAATCGAGGACGGCATACCGGAAGGACTCGAACTTGAAGACGAAGCTGTCAACGGGAACGACGAAGACCAAGACGAAGACGAAGACGGACCAGATTTGGCCGAAGGAGCACTGTCAGGCGGAGTACTGTCATTACCCAATGCTGGTGTTCAAGCACAGAAGTTCTCCGACTTGAATTTGTCAGAGAAGACCATGCGAGCGATTGCAGATATGAAATTCGAGACGATGACGGAAATTCAACAGCGCGGTATCCCACCTCTTCTGGCTGGACGAGACGTTCTAGGAGCTGCAAAAACTGGTTCTGGAAAGACGCTTTCATTTTTGATTCCTGCTGTGGAGATGTTGAGTTCGCTGAGATTCAAGCCAAGGAATGGAACTGGTGTTATTGTTGTATCTCCCACACGGGAGCTTGCGCTGCAGATCTTCGGAGTCGTAAGACCACACTCTCTTCTATATGCTTCTGGGTCTAGCAAATTCTAATTTTTCCAATCTACAGGCACGAGAACTTATGGCCCACCATTCCCAAACATATGGCATAGTCATCGGAGGCGCAAATCGACGAGCAGAAGCAGAAAAACTCGCAAAAGGTGTTAATCTCCTGATAGCTACTCCCGGTCGCCTTCTCGATCACCTCCAGAATACTCAAGGTTTTGTATTCAAGAATCTCAAAGCGCTCGTAATCGATGAAGCAGACCGGATCCTTGAAATCGGTTTCGAAGACGAAATGCGCCAAATCGTCAAGATTCTTCCCAAAGAAGAGCGTCAAACTATGCTCTTCTCTGCAACGCAAACTACGAAGGTCGAAGATCTCGCACGTATATCACTTCGACCTGGTCCTCTCTACATCAACGTAGATCACCAGAAGGAACACAGCACCGTTGAAGGTCTCGAGCAAGGTTACGTGGTGTGTGACTCGGACAAACGCTTCCTGCTCCTGTTCTCGTTCTTGAAACGCAATCTGAAGAAGAAGATCATCGTGTTCTTCTCGAGTTGCAATTGTGTGAAATACCACGCTGAGTTACTCAATTATATCGACCTACCTGTTCTGGACTTGCATGGAAAGCAGAAGCAGCAGAAGCGTACTAATACGTTCTTCGAATTCTGCAATGCAAAACAAGGTACTCTGATCTGTACTGATGTGGCTGCTAGAGGTCTAGATGTATGTTCTCCTCTACTTCCCCTTCCAATCTCTAATTTCTCTAGATCCCAGATGTAGATTGGATAGTGCAATTTGACCCCCCAGACGATCCGCGCGATTACATCCACCGCGTAGGCCGCACAGCCCGCGGTTCCAATGGGAAAGGCCGCTCTTTGATGTTCCTGCAACCCAGCGAAGTCGGATTCCTCGCCCACCTGAAGACCGCCCGTGTCCCCGTCGTTGAATTTGATTTCCCCGCCAAGAAGATTGTGAACGTGCAGTCCCAACTAGAGAAATTGATCAGTCAGAATTACTATCTGAACAAGAGTGCGAAGGATGGGTATAGAAGCTATTTACAGGCTTATGCAAGTCATAGTTTGAGGACGATTTTCGATGTCCACAAATTAGATTTAGTGAAGGTTGCGAGGAGTTTTGGGTTTTCTGCACCGCCGAGAGTCGATTTGAGTCTGGGCGCAAGCATGAGTCGGGATAAGAAGACGCAAGGTCGACGGGCTTATGGGAGTCAGCCAAAACAGGGGGGTTCTTTCAAGAAGCGAGGTGCCTATTAGAGGAAGAAGTTGGAGATGCGTCAATGTCACCAGATACCTTGCATGGCTGCTGTTTATTGTAGGATTTCTTAGCTTTCAAACGGCGTAGCGGAAATAAAAGTAAAAAAATCTGTCCATTGTCATTGTCATGGGTGTTGTCGCTTGAGATAAAGTTGAACGTTTTATTGAATGTATATCATGAGGCATTACAGTATGGCTGCGCCGCACGCCTTGCTCTGAGTACAAACGGGGACCATTGCAAGTGAAAACTACTCTTTCAAATATACAAAGGTGAAACGGTTCTAAGGACGTCACAAGTTATAGGGTATCATCATCGTCTGAGGGGAGAACCTGATTGTCTCATCTCAGTCTAGTCTGCTCCATGGTAACTCCTCCCTCGGCCAAAGGCGAACATTTTCTAGTAGGAAGACCTCAGTGGCCGGCCGCGTCTTGCCATGCCTGAGCCAATACGATTCGAGAGACCCCTTCCTCTCAGCGAGCCTCCCCCCCGAACAAGCTTGGGCGGAGGTCGAACAGCTGGTATACTCTCGTCATCGTCATCAGAGGAAGGTAGACCACGCAAGGGGGATCGCCCCGAACCGGAGGAATCATGACTTGGACTTCTCAAACGCACAATTGTTGGTCCTTTTTGGACAGGCGGTCCGGCTGCCTCGGCTATTGATGTAGTTTGATTTGAACGCTTCACGGCCTGAGAGGCTTCCGGATTCATTTCAGGGCTCTCTGTTCTGATGATTGGTATAGAAGTATCTATGCTGGCTTCACCTACTTCGTCGGGACGGGGCAATGACGCCGAATTTGCTATAGTCCTAGGAGGAATGACGATGGAAGGCGTACTTCTGGGAGTAGAAGCAGCAGGAGTGAACTGAGGCGACTCGATGGACTTCCGGGTTTTCTTGGCAACAATTCTGAGTTTTTTACCCTTCAAAGCAAGTTTCTCCTTCAAAAAAAGAAGACTAGTCGTACCAAGTGACGCCTGGGGTGGAGACATTGCAGGTGTAGTAGTGGCGTTCTTCGGAAGCCTGCCTCTGCGTTTCGGTGGCTTCTGAGCAAATTCTTCCCCTCTATCAGAACCACTAACTAGCGGTGCAACCTGTACTTTAGGATTCTTCTTTGAAGTTTTCCCCTCAATACTCTTGTTGGCAACGCTACCGTTCAAGACATTGTCACTGGCATCATGATCGCTAGAGAAACTATCATCATTGTTAATTTCATTGCGTTCTTCACCATCGCTATCCATATCAGATGGCATCCTCATCGTTGTCGTAGATTTTCTTTTCGCTTTTGCCGAGTTGCATGGTCGTCTCCTTCCTCGTTTTGGCGCTTCAACAGCAAAAGATTCGTCAGCCTCCTCGTCGGATGAGATGCCGATACGTTTCATAGACTTCTTCGCATGTAAACCTCGACGACCCTTCTTCGCCGCTGTAGGTAATACTTCGCCGCGCTCTTCCGCATCTTTTCGAGCGAGCCAAGCCTGTTTTCGTGGGGTTTTAGCTTTAGCTGGTGTCGTGGAAGGTGTGACGCTCGATGATGCTTGGTCACTCCTTTTCCTCGTTGCGCTGACCCTTTTTTTGGGAATTGCAGGTAACATATCATCTGCAGTAAAGGGTAGCGACTCCTCATCCAAATCGATATACGTCTTCGGTTTAGGAACGCTGCGTCGGGGGGCCGATGCAACTTTGTCTTCATCATTGGGATTAGGCTCGAGTTTGCCCATTCCAGAATGGCTTTTGCTAGCTGCGAGCTTTCGCGCCTTGTTCGATGTGAAAAACTCAACGTCGTCCTCATCATCGCTTCGGTGACCCAATTTCCGTTTCTTAGGAGGAGGTTCTTCAGGCGCTAGAAGATCGGAAAGAGCGAAGTTTGGATTCTTATCAACGCTCGCCAGATTGATAGTGTCATGTTTACCTTCGTCCAGGCTGGGAGATTCGTAGACGATCTTGTCGCCACCAGTTTGACGGTAGCAACCAATACCCATCATGCGAGCCTGACCTGAAGGTGGTTCTTGATATAATTCTTCGATCTCTTTCTCTGGTTCTGTTGGCTCTGGGCCAGCGGCTGGGCTCTGGGCTACCATAGCTGCCTCTGGAGCAAGAAGTCTTGATGGATATCCCACACCCCGGTTGAGTGCATTAATATACTCCAGATCGTAATGACCTTCCAGCCAACCGAAGTCTTGAGCCTCATCTGCGTCCATCTGTCCACGATCAGAGCCATCTATCTCGATCATGGCAGGCGTATATGGGTCTTGGAAGTCGTTGTTGTCGTTGCCGTTACCGTTCGTTTGTGACGCGGAATACGGAGGGCCGCGAAGCTGCGGATCAATATCGTCCATAATGTCAAAGCGATCTAGTTGGCCATTTTCAGGTTGAGCACGTTCCTCATTCATACCGTATTTTTCATCGATCTTGTCCTCACGATTCTTGTCCATTTCTGCCTTTTCTCTCAGTCTCTTCATCCGGGAAGACTCTTGTGGATGATCGTCGTTGTCGCCACGTAACCAACCCAGGTTTGTTTTCGAGAAATCTACGAGACTTTCAACGCTTCTGATATCTGCTACTTTGCGTGTATCATGGCCGAGCAGTGTGCCTTTCGGTGCGTAGGAATTTTGATCTGGAGACTTCCGGCACCTTCCACATGAGCACATCTTGCGGCATCTTGGGCATGACCAATCTCTGTCTTCCATGACCTCCTGCGGCATGAGATCGAATGCTCGCCACAAAACGCCATAGCAGTATCCAACTGAGCAGGTAGTGCAAAGAGCCATCCTCCAATTGGCGTGGTGGCGACCGCACACATGACATGCGTGAGTGTTGTCTTTCTTGGCCGTGGTGCCTCTTCTCGTCGCTTTACTGCCTTTCTTTTTCTTGATACGGCCTTCATCATCAACTTCAGGTTCGTCACTCGACATTCCTGGAGAGGGCGAGCAAAGTCCTGGATTTTTGATACCTTGCCACGGTCTCAACTTGAGCTGCTCTTGGCAGATCTGCGCAACGGGCTTTTTGCCAAATCGCTTCCTCGCAACGTCCAGGGGTTGAGGCGATGTCTGGAGGTTGAAATATCCATCATACTGTATAATAATCTTTCGCCAAACGTCGTAATTCTGCTCAAGTTTTGACCAATTCCATTGTTCAACCCATTTGAGATTCGAAATACAACCGCAGGAACGCCCCATTGTGTAGCAATCCATGCACACATCGTAGGTATCGTCTTCCCCACTAGGACTGGTCTCGATGCACGTTTTACAGGTGAGAAAACGGTTCCAGATGTTACATCGGCAGTAAGAACAGGTCACGTTGGAGTCGTATTCCAGGAATTCGACGTCGTTCTCGGTTGGCAGTGCGGCGGAAAACATCTCGCTGACGATAATATCCGTAAAAAGAGCGAACAATCGCTTGAAATCTTCAAAAAGTTGTTTGATGCGGCCGTATTTCCACATCTTCTGTTCAACAGTGTCCCTTGTAACCAAAGCATGGTATTTGACTAACGTGTAGTAGATGATCGCCTTGTTCTTGTACTGTTCCTCTCGGCAGACCATCCGAGCTCTTGGAAGCGCCTCATTGATGGCCAGTTCGAGAGTATCGACGGTTGTTCGATTCCATGCAGCCTTCATCGTCCGAGTCCCTCTGTTCCAGACCTGGTGCGGAGCAAGTGGAGGTATCAAAATCAAATCTCCAATTTTCTGCTCAACAACCCATACGTTGAAGGGTGCCTTTTTCCATGCGTTAATTTGGGCGAAATGTTTTTCGACTTCGACATCATGACCAAGCATTGACAAGAAATACTCTGAGACCACTTCACGTTCTTTGGTTTCCGTCATGAACCAGATGGAGCTACTGGCCTTTTCGTATTTCCCATCTGATGAAGTCTCAACCATGATATTGTGACCTAGACTGGCGCACATCTCTCGATGAGTTGGTGTAAATGTGCCCTCATGACCAATATAGCACATCATGTTGAGGGCTTGCATTTCCTTCGGAAGACTGCTCATCAAATCCCCTGCAGGTGCGATACCTTTGCCGTACCTCATTTGTCCGTATTCGTTGGGCTCGAGTATTGCGCCATCGCCGCCGGTACGTGACTCTATGCACTCGTTCATGTAGTAGAAGATCTCTGGAATGAACCTCTTCAATTCTCTGGCCCACTCGTCCGGGCAATCCATATCTTTGAGATAAAGACGCTGGCGTTTGGGCTCGCGGTAGTTGTTGGGCGTAAATTGATCAGTCAGTTGGTTCATTGAGTTAAGGTAATGGCCCATGGTCATAGGTATGTTGACCTCGTTGGGGATATCGCGGACTTGCTCGGCTGTGCGATACCACTGTTAGCAGCAGCCCAGGTTTTTGGGTCCTTCTCAACTCACCTTTCTTTCCCAAGTTGTTTTGAAGCCATTCAGAACTGAAGAGATATGGGTCTAACATCTCTTCCCATCCTTCGATGACCAGAGGTTTTCCGCCAATAACCACATGGCGCAGCACCAATTGCTCGAGGCTCTGAATAGAATGCTCCTTGAGCGCCTCGTTTGGTATTCTGGTCACATAGTCAAAGTTGTCTGTACTTTCCACCAGCGCACTGAGATTCAGATCTGGGGGAAGGGGGACAAATTGCGCCCGAGGGTGCGACTGCGGCGCCATCTTGTGGTGCTAAGCAGAAGCAATACCAGAGCCGCAGCGGTACATCATACATGTTCCGATCGCATGTTGCTGTAGATAGAATCGCTTGAAAGTCGCGGTCCTAGAATCAGAGAGTCGTGGATGGAACGCACAAAGAAGTCTTGTACAAATAAGGAAAGCTGACTTTTTGTGACTCTTGACAGATGAAAGTTCAACTACGAGATCCAGTAGGTTTAGTAATACCTGCGATGTCTTGCAAAAAGCCAAGAAGCTGGTTGTATAATGTACTGCTCAACTGAGCAACCAATCTCCAATTCGTGCACGGGGTGCACGGGCCACCCAATAATTAAGGTTGACGCGAAATTTCGACAAACTTCTGGAGCTCATCGACTTTGTTGAAGATATTACAGGCAACATTGGGTATGTAAACCGGAGAGAAGCAGCAGCTGGAGCTTTCTTTCTTTGAATCAAGTCTAAAGCGACTTTCCTGGCTTGTACTGGAAGGGTATGGGTATCTGCTTTTTCTTTCCCGTTTTGTTAGAAGACGCGTGAGTCTATCTATCCAAGCAGTTTGTCACCAACTTTGGACACTCTGAGTAAGACGGCGAATGCAACTTTATTTACTCAAGTGTGTGGAAGTTCTACAAATTACTCTACCCTAGGATATGGTTAGGGACCTGGAGCTGATGCGTATACAGTTGAGACCTTCATCATGAGTCTTCTACACTCTGAACCAATCAAAGGGCTATTTAAGCTGCCTGGAGGATGCCGAAGTACGATCCTACGCAAAATGTACCAGAAGCCAAATATTTGCTTTCCCATGACTTCAAGCCATTGTACTACAATCACCACGTCAAGTCGCAGCAATCTTAAGACTCGGCATACATCCCCAAGCCGGAATTTTCACCCTGCGATTATCTGCTCAAGTCCAATTGCATTAAACAAGAAGAATAGTTCGATTCACCCATCACCAAATCCAGAACACACCGTTCCTGCGCCATACATACCTCCTACTACTGGTCTCTTGTCAAAGCTACCCGCTTCATGGGCACCTTATGCCGAACTCGTCCGGATAGACAAACCAACAGGGACCTATTATCTCTTTTTCCCCTGTCTTTTCTCGACTTTCCTGGCGGCTCCTCTCGCCCACCCAATAGCCTCACCCCTGACAGTCGTCGGTACTTCACTCCTCTTCTTCAGCGGTGCACTCGTTATGCGTGGAGCCGGCTGTACCATCAACGACCTCTGGGATCGCAATTTGGACCCGCATGTAGCTCGTACACGATTACGACCAATTGCACGGGGAGCAATCAGTCCATTCAAAGCCCTCGCCTTCACGGGTGCTCAACTTCTCACTGGCCTAGCGATCCTCTTGCAATTCCCAACTCAGTGTCTTTTCTACGGAATTCCAAGCTTACTATTGGTTGCTACCTACCCCTTAGCTAAGAGAGTCACGCATTATCCGCAATTCGTATTAGGATTGACGTTTTCGTGGGGCGCAATCATGGGATTCCCAGCTCTTGGCGTGGATCTCCTTCAGAGCACCACCGCTTTGACCACCGCTGGGTTTCTGTATGCATCGAATGTTGCTTGGACGGTGCTATATGATATGATCTATGCTCATATGGATATCAAAGATGATGCAAAAGCCGGAATAAAAAGTATTGCGCTTCGACACGACGCCCACACTAAGCAGGTGCTTACTGGGTTGGCTATCACGCAGATTTGTCTGCTGGCTGCTGCGGGTGTTGCCGCAGGTTCGGGACCCGTGTTCTTCGTTGGTAGTTGTGGTGGTGCGGCTGTCACGCTGGCGGTCATGATCAAGAGGGTCAATTTGAAGAGTGTGAAGGATTGCTGGTGGTGGTTTGTTAATGGCTGTTTGTTGACTGGCGGTGTAATATCGGCGGGTTTGATTGGAGATTATACTGTGAAATATATCCAACAGGATGGAGAATTGGAGAAGGATGTCTGATAGTGTAATAATGTAGATGAGCTCCACTCTACCGTTTCTCATCTCTCCAGTGCCGCCTGAAATGATCATGGCCTTTCAAGTTCGGCGATGATCTCGGAGCATGTACAGAATCGCAGGATAATTCTCCCGACAATCTATCCGATTCAAGCTTCTTAACCTCTCTCCTTATAAACATGGGCGCGTACCACACTCATAAAGCTCACCGTGTTGAGTCCAAAAAAAGGCTCAAGCACAGAAGGTGGTGTATAAAAACGTCAAGACTCGAAAGCGAAAGCGAGGCTCGATCAGAGCCACTCAGATGGATCGCGCAGTGGAGCTTTTCCAAGCAGCTGGTGTTGGTGGTCAGTCGATTGAGTGTCAAAGACATATTTGATAAATGCGTATCCGTAACTTAACATCTAGAATCACGATGACGATGATGTCGACGTCAATATCAATGTCGATGTCATACTGACGGCACCCGAGCCCGGGTCTAGAGGCTCTACCGGCAATGCACCTGATGCCGGGTATCTGGGGAAGAGAAAGCCGCATGGACCGAGCGTGCGTCATTGAGTCCTTGTGGGCTTCCGTTGGTACTGTACTTTCGTAGAATTCGCACACCAAGAAGATATCCAGTACTCTTTGAGTACAGTGCGGTCTTTGCTCATCTCACTCTCCCCTTGATCGCCACAGCTACAGTAAAACCAAACACGGTCGCATGCATTGCCCTTCCTAGAACTCCTAGCTGGCGAGCAAGAGGCAGCCGCTTGCGTCATGGACCCTCTCAAACGGAGCATAGACGCTTTCCGTAGCTTCTTACGGCGTGTGCATCGAAACAGGGTGGTTAGGTGGTGTGCCAAAAGCTTGAAAAGTCATATGATTCGAGATTCAACATGACCGAGAATTCCGAGAGTTCCGAGAGCCTAGACGAAACATAGAAAGGTCATAGGTGTGGGTTGTATTGCCTGGATGGTCAGATTTGGCGCACATCGAATGATTCTCAGGTTGCCCTGCCACCAGAAACATTTGCCGCCCGTGGACGTCAGACGCTTCACGGATGAACTTCTCTTGTTTCGCTTTCAATACCCCAATAACAATTCAATGAAACGCAACTTTATTGATATAAAGCCAAAACTCCGAAATTGAAAAACGCTGTTGATAACCGTAAACTAAAAGCTAGAAAGCACCAACTGTGTGTCGAGCGAGCGAGGAGCGCCGACGTCATCAGCATCGCTAGCCGTAAGCGGAATCTATCCATCATCGCAGAGCTTCCGGAGTAGAAAGGTAGCTTCTCCTCCTCTCACCCCCAAATTCTTCTTTCAACTTCCTTACACCTTCACAGCTTCAAGGTCAACTCTACACTCACCTCCGATCAAACAAGAAAGCGCCTCAGTTTTACCTTCACGCCCACAATCTCCAAAATGGTTTCACTACCTCAAGCCGCCCTGCGAGCTTGGACTTTCCTTTGGACTTTGCTTGCATTGGCTCTGATATCTAACGTTATCGCCGACGCGTTCGCTGGAAATCCAGCCTCAATCAACTATTCCGTATTTACCGCGGTGTGGTGTATGCTCGTCGTCCTCGTAGGAATTGCTGGTCTTTTCATGGAACTCCCGGGCCTGATTATGGGTGGGCTCGACGCTTCGGCAGCACTCTTCAGCGTCATTGCTGGCATCGTCCTTGCAGCCAGGCTCCATGTCCATAGCTGTAGCAATAGAGTACGTCGCGACTGCAGGTCCAATCGCGCAGAGTATTTGCTGACAATCTCACTAGAGTTACCTCGTATCAAACAATTTGACGAATGGAGCCCACAATATGGGCCGACGATGTCATGAGCTCCAGGCCTCATGCGCATTCTTCTGGTTCATGTTCGTTGGCTTCCTTGGATCTGCGATCGTCGGATTGATAAGCGGCGGTTCTGGATTTTCTCGCAGTGGTGGTATGCGAAAAGGAGGTCCGTCTATGTCCCAGGTCTAAAACGGCAATGGTGAGCAGCTCTTTGCTCCGTATGATCCAACTGGACACCATCTTTGCTTGTTCCGCGAATTCCAATAGCGCATTAACTAACATTGAGTGTAGGGCTTGGAGTCTGATGCGGGCATCTCGACAAGCGTTGGAAGGTGAAGATCCACGTCTGCATCAAAGGATGGGCGTTACGAATAGGGTACACTTAATGAGGCTATGGGGCTCTGGGCGGAGGGGTGGGAAATACCTATTGGCATGGAGTTACTTATGTATCATTACGGGTCCTCGCGAGAGCGATCGTTTTGACTTTAGTTCCGGAAAACTAGATAATATGTATGTATGAATGGGAAAATAACTTGTTTCTTGAAGGATGAGTTAAAAATTTTGTTTTGTGAAGAAATATCAATGCTCGAACTACCGCAAAGGTCTCGGGGTCAGTGATGATGTATTGGAAAGATGCTGGTATGGGCGTGTGGCTCCCGTACTTTTAAGTCACTAAACTGCTCCGCTAATATTCATTGATCTTTGGGTTTCATTTCTTATTTGTTGCGTGGCGTGCATTCCAATCAGGAGCTAGATAGGTCTCTCATCTACCGTCTGCTCTGCTTTGAATTTAACATGCGGGTGTTCCTTGCCAAACGCCGGCCCTCATGCACCTCATCTGTATCTGCAGATCTCTTGTATCTCATATTTACCAGCTCCCACAAAAGAATCCTCCACATCACAAGGTAGCAGCTGCTGAGATAGCTCCAGCGGCCTTGAAGGCTCTCTCGCTTGTAAATCCGATTCTCACAGGGTACATCCACTCCATATACTTTGCCCAGCCTGCAAAGAATCAAAGCATCAGCATTTGGTCCCCAAAATTAAAGCAGAGAGAGAACTTACTCCAGTATGCAAACTTCCTGCCAAAGTACTTCCCGGCGTAGGGGACAATTACCATCGTCAATACCAACTCCAATTGTTGTAGACTAGCCTCCCATTCTGCCTGTGCATCCGATTGATCCTCAGAGTCTAGATCACTGCTGTCTATCGAGGAGGGCAAAGAATCAATCTCATCTTGATCGTTCGAGGATTCGGGGTCTTGGATAATGTAGGAGTCGAAGGTGGACATCTTGATGGTTTGAGGGAATTTTGAGTCCGTTAGGAATGGATGGCACAAAGTGCTACCTCCAACTGCGCCTAGGCATTGAATATATGAGAGATCGGGCTATGTGAAAGCAGGAATGAGACTCGATGTCCTGCGCAGCTAGATATCAATCGATCGAAGCTATCCGAATGCCACAAGTGGCTTGTTGCACGTGATCGCTGACTCACAAGATTTGATGTGGGATTCTAAATGTGCGATCGGATCTTTTGTTCGTGCAAACACACAACACAGTTTTATAGGAATACTTACGAATCATCGAAGTCAATACTCCCACGATTGATACGCGTTAAGAAATATATCATATCGTAAACCGCAATCATGGCGGGCGAAGTACGTTTTCTTTAAGACCCCTCTCACCCCACTCGCTCTTCCCTAGATAAGTCTAACTCATTGTCACAGGATGTACAAACCGAGCGTAAGCCTCGCAAATCCGTAGCTTTCAGCGAAGGCACTACGATTGTTGATGAGAACGGCGAAGTCACGATGAAGGAAGACGGACACGATGACACACAGAACACTGCCATGTCGCACTCACCTAGTACGCCGCCTCTATCACGGGCTCTTGGTGACTTTACTGATCCGATCCAAGGCCTCGACGATGGCGATGAACCCGCGAAAGAAGATGACGATGTTGCGAACATGCTGAAGGGCATGAAGAAGAAGAAGAGTAAGAAGCCTAAGGCAGAGGAAGGCGAACCTGCTGAGGGTGGCGAGGAGGCCCTTGCTGCTGGTGGTCTGGATCTTTCGACTATGAAGAAGAAGAAGAAGAGCAAGAAGCCGAAAGATGGAACCGAGGATGAGTTTGCTGCTAAGCTCGCGGCGCTCGATATCGATGCGGAGGGTGAGGGCGAGGGCGAGACTGAGGCAGCGGAGCCAAAGGCTGTCGATGCTGGCGACATGGAGAAGGGAACTGGAATTTGGCAACACGACGAAACGAAGGCCATTGGATACGAACTCTTGCTCTCTCGATTTTTCACCCTCCTCGCACAGAAGAACCCAGATCATGCTTCCAGCGGCTCGAAAAGTTATAAGATTCCTCCTCCTCAGTGTATGCGTGAAGGAAACAAGAAGACAATTTTTGCCAACCTGAACGAGATTTGCAAGCGGATGAAGAGAACCGATGAACACGTTACATCATACCTATTTGCTGAGTTAGGTACGAGTGGTTCCGTTGATGGCACCAGGCGTTTGGTTATCAAGGGTCGGTTCCAACAGAAGCAGATTGAGAACGTCTTAAGAAGATATATCAGTAAACCCCCGCACTCCTCCATTTATGAAATTTGCTAACTCGCTCACAGTGGAATATGTCACTTGCAAAACCTGTCGATCTCCAGACACCGAGCTCAACAAAGGAGAAAACAGATTGTATTTCATCACCTGCAACTCCTGCGGTTCTCGACGATCTGTCACAGCAATCAAGACTGGTTTCTCTGCCCAAGTTGGCAAGAGGAAGAGACAGCAAGGTTAGAGTAGGGGTTGATATTTTGGCATGGCATTGCTGGGCAGCGGAAGCATAGGAGCATTGCCTAGGGCACATGGGCTCGTTGGAGGCAGAAATACATAGATCTGCCATCTGAACCAAAAATTGACAGAATGTTTCGATTATGTATGCCACAGAATCGTCAATAGAGACACATTACAACTATGGCACTTCAAAGTAACCGCGCAAACTACTCCGGACCTGCAGAGTCTGATACAATGTGCCCTTCCATAAAAAGCCCGGCCCAAGCGTCTTCTAAGCGCCCGGGAACAACTCTCCATCTCCACCAAGACCACCTCAATATCATGAACCTCAAAGTGAGCCCTGGAGTGGCGTCTCATTGGTCTGGCCAAGTAGTCATGGATCTTGGCCGCTGATTTGTTCTCGAAATAGGCACAGCTCCCGCCTTCATGTGGATGGACGCGCTAAAGTCAAGTACAGCGCGTTTGGCCTTCCCAGAGCCCTCATGAGTTGAGCTCTTTTCCTCTTCTTTACATCTCCCATTGTTATCTTATTTGACGTGCGGGTTGATATTTTCTACTGATCGTAGCGTTTAAGGTTTGAAGGGAAAACGCCAGAAGCCTGGTGAGTATAGTGGGATTCGGGAGTGCGGGGTTGACAACAGCTGACGAAGAGCACAGCTTAATTTCTACATCTTTTTGCAAAGTACAGCTTGCGAGAGTTCTAAAGTCTGTTCTTTGGAAGTGAAGCACATTTCTGAGCTTGGTCCCGTTACAATGTCCCAATACTATCCTCGTATGTACCCCAGACTTCTTGATAGGCCGTTTGCTAACCCCTCGCAGCTCCACCAGGAGGAAACGGAGGTAAGCTATACTAGAAGCTCTCTTTGAGCATCACTCATCTTCTCTCACAGCGCAGCAACAATATGCGCCTCCTCCCTCGTCCTCGCCACCTGTCCAACAAGCTCATGCCCAGTACTACCCACCTCCTCCGCAACAGCCTTCTCCAGCACAACAAGGCGGATACCCACCACCTCCACCCCAAGCCTCCCCTCCTCAACAGCAATACCCACAACCTCCCAACTTCTCCCACCGCACCTCATACCAACAAGCTATTAATCAACCCGTCTTAGGCGGCTCCCCCGCCCCCAACTCCTCTATGCCGGCCTACGACCGTCCCCCACCCGACGGTGGCTACGCCGGACACCACGTCGAAGAAGATTACCCCGAAGACAAGCCCGCTCTCGACACATCTGCGCTTTCAAACCTTGACCACGGCGCCCCATCCGCGAGCCACTTCGTTGGGGCATCCACAACCCAAGATGACGTGGGCACGTTCAATGGAGGAAGTTATCGCATCTCTCACCGCGATACAAACTCCATACTTACACTCCAGCTCGCAATGGGTTGTCCCCTGACCGTGAAACCCGGCGCCATGATCTCCATGACACCCACTGTGACTTTGAAAGGTACGGTGCGCTTTTCCATGAAGAAGTTGATTGCTGGAGGCGAGATGGCACATTCTACCTTCACTGGTCCAGGAGAGTTGTTGTTGGCGCCGAGTAGTCTGGGTGATATTACGAATATTAGACTCGGGGGTGATGAGCAGTGGAGTGTGGGGCGGGATGCTTTTTTGGCATGTACGCAGGGGATTGTGAAGGAGTATAAGCGGCAGGGGATTGGAAAGGCAATGTTCTCTGGAGAGGGACTTTTCGTTTATAAGATGAGTGGGGTGGGATTGCTTTGGATTACGAGTTTGGGCGCGATTATTAGGAAGGATGTGAGTTTTTTCCCTCTTTTAATTGCTGACACGGCGAAGTGAGGTGAGGATAGAGGTGCTGATAGGTGAAACAGTTGGCGGATGGTGAACGGTATATTGTCGACAACGGCCATTTGGTTGCTTGGAATACTAAGTACATCCTCGAGCGTGTTGCTTCCGGTGGTATCATTTCTGGGCTTTCGTCTGCTGAAGGATTGGTTTGCAAGTTCACTGGTCCCGGAACCATATTCATGCAGACAAGGAACCCTGTAGGCTTCTTCTTGGACCCATTTAAAATTGTGTGCTAACATTTGTGTAGCTTGCGTTCTCGCAGTGGCTTGGGGCTCATCAACCTGTAGTTTGAGAGGCCGTTTCTTATGGGTGGTGTTTGCTGCTGTTGGCGTCAAATTATATTTGCAGCGCTTTGAACGAGAATAAGTCTCTCAACTCGAATCCTGACAATTCTCTTGAATCTTTCAAGAAAGCAACACCTTTTTATCTAAGTCGGTGTTACTATCCAAGTTGCTGTAAATCAAATGTTGTTCAAAGAATTCAAAATGCTTTCTTCCAGGAAGGAACGCCTTTAGCACCTTCCCCCCAATCTTCTCTTTCGCAGCCGAATCTGAAAATGACCGATGGTGTACGATTCTTCTTTCACGCAGAGACGCAAGCACAAATATCACGTTTTGGTTACTTTCAGATACCTTCATGTATATCAAGCCTTTGCAGTGGTTACCCCACATTCAAAATACTGCAGACGAACCTCTCCTCGAGAAAGTCAAAATCAAATCCGCTTCAGCGTCTTGCAGGGTTGCTATCTACTCATGTAAAGCTCCCCGTAAGCTCAAATACTCAATTAAGCGCTGACACTCCTGACGTAGATGAACGGTTTGACCCAACATCATCGAATCAACTCCACCAACGTAACACGCCAGATGAGTTGCCTAGGAGAAGAAGTCAACATGCACGAACACGAAGCCCCCGTACATGCCATGGTCACTTGCAGTCCACCTGGTTCTCCTTCCTGGGGATCGACATATCCGATCGGGTCCGTTGTCTCTGATGACGATCCAAACGATGCACACCGACGCCCTTCCCTCGCTCATTTACCTGAGATTAGTGACTCTCAGGAGCTATCTCAAAGCCGTCCCATCGATATCTTTGGCACCAATCCCAATAATTCACCTCAGAAGACCAATCCTCGAGCGGCAGAGGAAATCACAACCAGAGAAGCCGCACGCTCTGCCTTGAACTGCCCTGAAACGAGACAGATCGTATCACGGACAATGGATGTAAGCACGTCTTTGAAGAGGAGACTGTCTAGTCTTGGTATCCTTTCGAGTCATCCTCATCAATCTACTCGCCGCACCGATCATTCTCTCGAACACGAAGCGCTATCATGGATAGAGCCTGCTGAGGCATGCCCAGCCCTCAACTACTCTAAAGTACGACAAACAGTATCTGATCGTGAGGCACTGAAAGGAAAGATGGCTACCCATAGTATTCGCTCAGGTCGCTCTCGTCGACTTGCGTCCCGAACCGATCATCCTCTCGAATGCGATGCACCTCTACGGGTTGAAGATGCGGAGGAATGCCCAGCCCTCCACCCACCAGATTCACAACATACGGTCGTTGATAACGAGACACTGAAAGAAAAATTAGGCAGCTTGAGTACCTTCTCAAGTAGCTCTCGTCGAATTCCACCCCGAGATGACCATCCTCTGGACTGTGGTACACCCTTGATTGAAGATGCGGAGGGCCTAGATCTCGAGAATAGGATCCGCACAGCACTTCGTCGACGCAAACCAATACCTCGTTGTGATGAACCAACTTCCAACACGCTCAAAGTCGATGCAGGTATCCTCCCGATCGAAGATGAGAAATCGATCGTCAAGCCTGAACCAGTAATTGAATTGCCTTCCTCCCATTCTGAATCAGCTACTCGCAAAGAATCTCAAACGAACGAAAAGTATGGACCAGGTCTGAATGATTATTTCCGCAATGTTCTGTCATTGAAAAAGCATGATCGAATAAAACTTCGAGAGTACTTAGATTGCCTGAACGACATCGAGGATATTCCACCAACTGCTCATTCCGGAATTTCGCCAAAGATCGCAAACAGACTGAATCCAAAGGCCCGCGAATTTTACGGATCTAATAGCAGTTCCAGGCATTTGGAGAAGGCCAATAATAATTACCAAGAACGGTTCAAAATGCCCATCCAACTGAATCTACCACATCCTAGCCTACCACCGATATGGCCGCGCGCGCCCAAATCCATCGACCTCCAGGTGAAGCCTATGACTCCTATTTTTCACAAGCCTCTACCATTTCGGACGCCCATTCCGATCATTCCTCCGTCGCCAATTACTGACAACGGGCAGGGCCGTGAGGCGAAGGTCGAGGCGGTCCCTCCAGACTGGGGCAAGTATCTATTAGAGAAGTTCAAAGCCGAGTATCCTTTGACTGGGAAATTCAAGGCAGCTCAGCCGGCAGAGAATAGAAAATGGCTTGCAACGACCATTCAGCAACGTTTGGAATATGTACTGATGCAAGAACGAGAGAGAAAGGGCTCAACGAACATGTTCCAGGGAGAGAACAAGAAAAATTTGGGCTACGCTACGAATGAGTACGAAGTAGGGGAAGCGAAACTAGGACATTAAGATAGCAGGATAAGATTATTCTGAATTGCGTGATAGACATTAAAGAGGCTTGTTTCTTAGATTCAATCTCTAGATTGAAATTATCGTTGAGCGCATCATTATGCCTATAATGAAAGATTTTATGTTACTGAAGCAGGCAGGTCCGACTAATTTCTTCTGAAATGGTAGAAATGAGTAAATGGGAATCACTTCAAGGGACTGAAAGCTGGTGTTGAAGTTGACGCTTCTGGATGTACAGTAGATTTTGAAGCGGCCGCACTGAGCCGTGCATCATCCCGTTGTGCAATTGCAAGCTCGACAAAGCTACCGTCCAAGTATTAATCCCACTGTAAGAGTTTCGGTCCCGATCGCCTGCACTCGTTCAGTGGACTTAACATGAAGTCGCTATAACGCGTCGTTCCAAGCTCCCAAGACGCGTTGTCCATTCATTTCCCATCTACAACGACGCTTTACCTGCACCTCCTCAGATCTCCTACCAGCCCATAACTCCTCTCACACAATAAAATGGCGACTCCAACGGCAATGGCCTCAAAGCACCCTTCCCAAGCAGTCGCCACACCGCCCGTCTCGACGCCTTTCTCCGCATCCCATGGCCATCCAGCCTTCTCCCCTCATGGACCGCGCTCCGTCGTGCCCTCTCCCCAACAAGTCAAGAAATCGCCTGCCAATTCAAATACACTCTATGGATACGCTAGTGGTAGCGGAGGAGGCCATCCTACGAACTCTAGCTTTGGAGCTGGCTATGATAGTCCCTCTGCGGCGATGGCGTTGGGTGGGGTGTCGAATTTGGATCTGGGCCTTGATGGTGTGCCGGGGATGGGAGGGCTGGGTGGATTGGGAGCACTGGGAGGATTGGGGAGAGGTGATGAGGATGAGAGGAAGAGAAGAAGGTTAGGGGTTGTTGTGGATATTTTGAAGGTATGTGGTAAACTGGAAAAGAAGGATATGGATTAAACTGGTGTGCTGATGATTTACAGACAAATAAAGGGCGGCTCAGCGAAGCTGGCATTGAGAGACTGGCGAGACGGGTGGGATTGGAATGTCTGTGGGAAGACCATATGGGTAGTAGAGGCAACACACGGACATTGATCATAGCTGGCTCAGCTCTTGCACTGGACATCGATTTCTCAAACAATGTTGTCAAGAAGGTCGCTCTTTCATTCCCAGAGTCTGCGGAGACTGTTACGAGGCACACGGAGAAGGCTGGCAATACTC
This sequence comes from Hyphodiscus sp. D1413, assembly GCA_003988895.1. Lineage (NCBI taxonomy): Eukaryota > Fungi > Ascomycota > Leotiomycetes > Helotiales > Hyphodiscaceae > Hyphodiscus > Hyphodiscus sp. D1413. The sequence goes on from QYAO01000035.1 coordinate 59,025, forward strand.
TGTTAAAGGACCTCGAATTTGAGAAAAATGAAAGTCCTTTGACGAAGTTGTTGGATCGGTTCGCTGCAAATCTGGAGAGATTAGCCACACTGGACAAATTAAGTGTTATACCAGGACTCAACTGCCACGAGGCGATTGCGGGCATTTATGAGAGTCTGGTACGATTACATGAATGGGAGGTGAAAAGGCTCAAGGAGCAGGAGGACATGAGTGGGAAAGGGGAGGAGTTCCTCGAACGAACAGCAATGTGTATGAAGAGCGGTAAGCCAAATATGCATACAAGGGATAGACTCGGATTGAGCCTCGATTACTGGCAAGAGAAAAGACGAATTGCTCTCAAAGTGCCAACAGCAGAGCAGAAGACCTGGTCATTACTTGTCGAGTGTGCACCAATGCCTCCAATGGTCTACCCAGCGTTACGGGTATCCGAGAAATGGATATCGCCCGAAATTCAGAAAGAGAATCCACCTGCTGAAGACATCTTTCTCGCTGCAGATGGTGGGCTGGTCTTAGATTGGCTAGAGCCAGAGAATACTTTACTGCCATCCTCAGACCCCCCGAAAGTCGACGCCATGGAAGGAATAGAACAAGCATCCAGCCAGAAATTCCCTGATGTTATATTCGTTGCAAAGTTCGACCCTCCTCTTGTCGTCCCTGGTGGCATTGCGATGCAAATCTACAATTCTACGGGCGCATCGATGGATGTGTCTCAACCCAGCACATTTGATGGCCTCATGTTTCCTCATGGGCATGATGACAAGGTCGACCCCAGCGAAGGACGAACGATCAAGCGGGAGACTACCATCCCGATATTTTCTAAAGACGGGGAACGATCAAGTCAGGTCCACCAAAGCACCCTGTTCATCGAAAAAATCGACTACGGCATAACGCTCACTGAACTCCCATTCTCCCATCCCAGACAGCTGGTAGAGATGCTGCCTGCTCTGCGGCAGTACTCGCTTCTCTACACCATCCTCTCCAAATCCTTCTCTTCCCCGAAAACGCCTCCGCCAAAATCGGAAATGAACCACGAAAATAAGAACAAGAAAGACGAGTTTGCCTCATTCATGTCCCAATCACCTACCAGCACAGATCTCAAAGTGGACGTCTCCTTCTCAATCCAACCTCTTCCACGCCTTCAAATCGTGTTTCCGTTCAAAAACCGAACAGCGAACGTCACGTTCGATATCAAGCTCAATGGAGTGGTGGAAGTTGTCTCGCAGAACGTGATCAAAGAGGTGATAGGTATTGAAAGTACTAGTGATGGAGGAAATCCAAAGCTGAAAGTGCAAGATCTCGGGACCATGTTAGAGATCACAGAAGATCTGGATATATGGGTTGAGTTTGTACGGAGGCGTTTCCACTAGGGGAGAAAAAACAATTTATGATACCCAACCTAATTAAGAATTCTCTTCACCACGAGGCTGCTACCCACTCAATGAGACAAACTGACGAGGCAAAGCTCACTCGCTCACTGAACTGATATCTGCTTTTTTTTTGCATGTATACAAGAGCTCTTTTCCATGTATCATTGGTATTGTGTGAGTATCTAGACTACATACAACTTCCTGCGTCTTTCGTATCTCATTGCTCCATGTCTCCATTCCATTCCATTCCATCCATATCATCATCCATCCATCCATGATTCTCCAAAACGGAGAAGGTATCAAGGTCGAAGTCTTCTGCGCAATTGCTCATATGTGTATCGCCTCGCGACATGTGAGAGAAGTGAATCTAAACAAGAAAATAAAAGTACTTTTTAGGACTGCCAACGTATCAACCCGAGTCCCGTGAAAGACAACCCCGGCTTCTTGGGCTCTTGCTGATCGAGAGAAATCTAATGAGATGTGACAATTCGATATCCAGAGGGAAGCAAACGCCGTGGCACGAGGAGTCCATGAAAAGTCAAAGATCGTACATTTCCCAGCCATCCGATTGGTTATTGACCAGATTAGATCGATGGCTGGATCTTTTGGTTAGCTCGGAATTCTTCGCTTCGACCTTTGCATATTCGGTTCGCAATTCTTCCTCTAGTCACAACTCATCATCATCCTCTGCGAGTTCAGCAGGCTTGAGCAAACCGCCGACCTTCGACAAGCGCTCTCTTTCAGCCGCTTTCGCATCTCTGTCTTGTTGCTCCTTCTCCTCGGCGTACAGCTCAGCATTATCACCGGCGAACTCCTTCAACTGAATGAGGAAGTCACGGAGATTGAGCTTGAATCGGTCATAGGCGTTGTTCAAAGTAAAGAGACCTTCCACAAAGGCTTTAATCTGCGCACTATGAACAATTAGTATGAAGCGGGCAGTTCATTGAATATCAAACTTACGGTTGAAGGTTGGGGAAAGCATTCTGCAATAAATTACCAACGAAGCCTACTAGGAAATCCTTGTTGCTTGTACCGACTGGGGCTTGTTCGGAGGAATAGACAGGTCCTTGAATCTTTGGTGAAGTACCGTCCGCGGGGTTGACCAGGTAGAACATTCGAGAAAGTAGCATGGATTGCGACTTGAAGCCGGCCTTGTGGTCTGTGTCAGTAAGAACGAAGAAGACATCTTGCATAATAGGAACAAAGAATTGTTGGAAGAAGGCATTTGATGTTTGAGGATCCGTCTCCGCAATATTGGTGATCAACTCCAGGCACATGTTAAGACCAGCGTATTCGACCTCGCGATTGTCGTGCTTGCTTGCCCACATGCATGAGTCGATGACGTACTTGAATTGACGATTATCGAGTTTGAGAAGAGCTGTTCCGCATTAGAAATGATAGAGCATTGAAAAGGAGCTGACTTACCGGGAAAGCAGTGAAGATTGATGGCGCGGAGCAATGTGAAGAATTCGACTCTGTGCTCGGGGAACTCGGAGAAGTCTTTGTTGATCATCTGAAGTGTGCATTCAAATACATTCTCCATGATAGTTGGTACTTGATCCTCCATGAGAGACTAGCAAAAAGTTAGTAAAGCCTCCAGAAACACATAGTAGCCAACAAAAAGGGGATGCACCACTGAATATTTCGAGCGATGAGGGGTCCAACGTACTGAAAGCTTCGTAATAATGACCGACATGACCTTCAAAACCTCAGCGTCTCGAGCATTCGGTACATTGCGGTGGTAGTCGAGAAGGACGGCTTCGAGGAGAGCTGGGACGATGTTGGTTCGGACCATATCAAGATCATCAGCCTTCTCAACGTAGGTTTCAATGAGCTTCAAGATCTCCTTCTTGATTGTTCGTAGTCCTCTGACTCTTGGCATCTTTGTCGCAACATCACCTATACCACTTAGCAATTCCACTTAACAATTCTCTGGGGATAACTCACCATCTCGGGCAACAGCCTCTGAAATCATTTGGCTAGTAGCACGGTACATGGATAGCATGTCCAGGTAGATGCGTCCAATTTGAGGGTAGAAGTAGCTTCCAATCGAAGTACAGGCTGAGACATTTGTCTTCATGACATTACCGATGACCTTAATGGTATCTGCATCTTGGAGAATAGAAGGGTTTCCGGTAGCTTGCGAAATAATAGCGTCCCACGCAGCATTAGGATACGACATCAGCTCAGCAATGAGTCTCTCTTGGGCATTCTTCTGAGGTTGTGCTGCAATCATGTAGCCGCAGGCTTCATAGAAAGTATGGACTTGTTGAGGCGAGAGATCGCAGGTAATCTTGCGCATAGTTCTCACAATCTCCTCGATAAATGGCTCCGACTCACCAGGCTGTAATGCAACGAAGTGTCGCTTACACTGTCTGGCAATCTTGATAAACGTGTCGCAGGCCATGTCCTGAACACCTTCGTGAGACTCGTGCATGAATTCGAAAAGCTTGTTGACAACGGTCTTCAAGAACTTCCAGTGTGCCTTCAAGAATCGTGGATATTGACCGACGATGTACATGATGTTACTTGCCACCACAGCCTTGTTGTCTTTGCCACGCTTCATTTCGGTCAAGCCAAGAAGATCCTTGATAACAGTGACCAAAAATCGCTTCTCAGTTTCCTCGTTCATGGCGAGAGAAATCGATCCGATAGCCCAGCACAATGTGTTGCAGTTTGCCCAGGACCATTCGGTGCCATCAACTTGGCGAGCCAGCTTGTCGGTCATGATTTGTTCAGTGTCCACAACATCTAAGTGTGTAAGGTAGACCAAACATTCTCGAGTAGTCTTGTATAGTTGGATAGTATCACTCTCCTTCACGAATTCACGAACAATCTCTCCCTCGTCGTTTTCGACAATTAGCACTTCTTCAGGTCTGACCATCTTCTCGATCATAACCACTCTGAGGTTGGAAAGTACTTCATTATACTTATGCTTGCGAAGAGGGTAGTTGGCCAGAACGCTTGGATTTGGGGCGCCTTGGTTTGAGAGACCGCCAACGCCCATGTTGATAAGTGGGTTGACATCGGTGATTGGAAGCGACTGCATCTCATCGTATAATTCTTGAACGAGCTTGGTCCAGTATTCTAAGCAAATCTTAAAGATCTCTCTATCGTCGATTTGTGAAATTCGAATAAGGTAGAAGTGGGCGTGGGTAAGGAAGTCGCGGTTTGGAAGATTTTCGATGAGCTATACGTAAAGTCAGCCAACCGGCAGAACAAAACGGAGATTGTAGAGAATCACTTACGTTTAGGTGAACGCTGAAAAAGTTACAAAGGAAAAGTGCCAAGTTCTGGATGAACTCTTGGTCTTTAGAGTTGCTAGAGCTATAAGTCGACTTCAAATCCATTGACAGTGGAATGATCGTCGAGATCGTTGTCAATACTTCAGTGAACATCTGTACGAGCTTCTCATCGTATGAATTCTGGGTGCCAGTCTGCAGTCCGCCAATTTCAGTCAAACACTTCAGAGTAACATTTCTGAATTCGGGCATCTCCAAGAATCGGGTTCGAAGTGTATCAATGATAGGAGTCTCAAAGATATAACCAAGCGGGATCCAGTTGAAGAAGCGGAGTAGAGTCTCTAGAGTAGCCTTGATCAAGCTTGCTTGGGTGGCACTGTTCAAGACTTCATTGCATAGCTGGAAGATAGACGAGAACTCTGCACACATCACAGTCTTCAGGTTCTTAGTCTTGGCCGAAGTCATTTGATCCGCCGAGAAATCGAAAACCTCCTCTGATAGCAGCCTCAAGATGGACATGTTATTTTCGCATATGGACAGACTCGTGTGGCAGGAGGAGATGATTTCGTTGATGAAGGTGGGCCAGTTGTGAGGCCACTCTTGCTTGAGAATAGATACAAGGACGAGGTTGAGTTTGTTCAAGAGGGTTCGCTGTGCCTTGAGGGATTCTTCCGAACCTGAACATTGTATGACGAAGCCGACAACGAAATTTCGAATACCTAAGACTATCAGCATTTGCCATGAACACAGGGAGAAATGTGTTCTCACCTTGGCACTGTTCTCGTGGCAGAACCTTCCATCTAGTCATGATAACATTGTCGAGTACCTGCAAACCCAGATCTATAATTTGTCAGCATGGCTCGCAGACAGCTAGAAGGCGAGGACACAAACATTTGGTCTGGGGGTATGTAGCTTCTTGCAAAATCTTATCAACCAATAGCCAAGCATCGGGGTCCTCCTTGAACTATTGTGAGGTGTCAGCAGAGCCGAGTATAATAAAGCAATGCGGCGCAAAGGGATCATACCTGGTTGAGTGTAGCTTGGGCACTTTTTTGCTAAGCATCCAACGCGTTAGAAAATGTTCTCTTCAACCTGGGGGCGGTGCATCCATACCGTCTCTCCACGACCTTCATAAAAGGCGCGGACTGTCGCGTCAAGCTCTTCAATGGTAGGAGCCATCTTCGCGGTGTGAACTCTAAGTATGTGACCTTTTCCTAGAGCGACAGGTGTTGCTATGCTTCGGGTGTATTTCTGCTCAGCTTACGCTGTTGAAGAAGTCTTCTCAAGAGGACTTGTGCGTTGTTGAAGGTGTCGCAAGTTCGATGGTGATTCAGTGTTGGACGCTTCCCAGCCTCACCAAATCGAACGGAGTTCACCCCACTACGGCAATGACGCTAAATTTACTCACGTGATGTGATCGAATGAGAGCTTGTCTCGCAATCACTCATTCAAACATGTCTCGGACTTTAGAGAAATCGTTTTCTCTCTCTGCAAAATCAAAATTTGCTGGATGCTTTGGAGTTGTCCCTAAAGAGTGTTCATAATTCAACTCCGGTTGGGATAGCTGCCCGTGTCGGGTGGTCGAGCAAGTTGATGGAATCAGTCCTATATTCTATGTATCAACATCTCCTCTTACTCGGTGTCTATTTCAGGTGAAATGAAAAAGTTTTAGTATATCTTGAAATATCCTTCAATAGCGTCTACATTTCTTCCCTTAGTAAAATGGATACATGAACAATCCTTCAGATTATTCTCACATACGCAGCCAGTCCATGCATTGAATCCAAACCGAGCTCAAATCCAAACCCGCCCTTCACTCTCCATCCTACATCCCAGACAACGAACTTCTCTTGTATCTAATTATAAACACGCTGCTTAAACTGCCGCGAGCTAAGGAAAGCCCCAAACATATTTCTCCATAACCATGGCACTGCCTCCCAAACTCGGGAGCAACTTCGCAGTTGCGGGCGAAGAAGTACTTACTGCCTCCATAGACGAACAACTGTCAGCTATCTTTGCAATCGCCGTGCTATTTATCGCCTTAGAGGCGGAAGGAACTGTAGGAGCAGATAAAATGTATGCCTTGCTGGTTGTCGAAGTCACGGTTTTGTTTGCTCGTCTGATGATCGAGGGGACGAGGGAGAGGAAAGTGGTCGCTAAACTTTGTTTGACTGAGAGGCAAGTTAGAATACGGGTCATATAGTGAGATGAGAAGGATGATGTAGAGTACATTCAAGAAGAGATAATATGGGAGAGTTACGGTGGTTACGTGGCCCAAGACACATGCTGCTGCGACGAGCACGAGGACGGATGAAATGCGCATTTTGGGTTTGCTTAAGAGGTGTTGGATACTTAGAGATGCTGGATGAGGATGAACTTTGAGCTGTTGGATGCTAGGATAAGGTGGAAGGGATCTACATATGATAGTAAGATGGTAGGAGACATTACTTGCATGGTGCGTTGCCTTATTTCTTGAGATACGGTCCTCATATCCAATGCTTACACTAGACTCTGCCTCCAAACCACCGATATCAAAGTTGGAAGTGTATAACCAAGGTTGAAGCTGGCCTATCACATGAGAGCACGTACTTGGAATGGGCTGTAGTTGAAGTCCGAAGAAGAAACATGAAACGGTCGCTTTCAATTCTGGATCAATAGAGAGGTAATAAGGGCACAAAAGAATACACCACATGGGGTAGAACTGAGAAGTCTTGCACAGTCACGCTAATCTATACCATCACTTAAAGAATATAAACTATGTCCAGAACTCAGATCAAAATGTCTCTAGTTGCTTTCTCCGTGTAAATTTTTGAAAGAGACCGCGGAAAGACTTTTCTTTACGCCTTTTGGTAACCTGCATCGTACAAACCGGTCTCAAGCGCTTTGATAGCTCGTTCGACATCGTCGCGTTTTGGGTCCGTCTTGAAAGAGTCAGCCAGATACTTGAAAGATCTTGACACAGAAGGACACTTACCACACTGACACCCATATGACCAATCCGTATGTACTTTGTAGCAATTTCTTTGTGAAGACCACCGGCGAAAATGACACCTTTCTTTAAGAGATTGGGCAATAATTCGGGGGCTTTTACGTTCTCTGGGAGGTAGATTGCGGTCATCCCGTTGGCTTGATCTGCGGGATTTGAAGCCAATTGCTTCAAGCCAAGATCCTGGACAGCCTTCTTGACCTTCTGGGAAGACTCTTTGTGCGCTGCAAAGCGCTCTGAGAGTGGCTTGGAAAGGATTTGAGTCAAGGAGGTGTGAAGTGCGTGGATCAGTTGTGGAGATGGAGTAGCAAAGTATGAAGGTTTCTTAGCTTCGTAGTTCTGCATGACTGTTGAATGTTAGTTGTAGCTTCACACATAGTAGTGCGCGTCTTACTCGGCAGCCAATTTTTGAAGGAAGCAAAATAGGATCCAGGCGATGACTTTCTGCTTTGGAAAGCTTTGATGGCTCGACCACTATACATTGAAATCGAGAGACCAGCGGGACAACCAATTGCTTTTTGACTAGCAGTGATCACACCATCGAGCTGCCATTTGTCAAACTCGATCTCTTCACATCCGACACTGCAGACACCATCCACGATAACCAATGTCTCAGGGGACACCTTATGGACTAGCTCTGATAGAGCCTTGAGCTCGCTCAGAACTCCGGTAGAAGTGTCAACGTGAGTGACTGTCAGCAGCTTGTACTTTTTCTCCTTTAATGCCTTCTCAATTTCTGGCAGCTGAGGTCTTGATCCAATAGGGGCTTTCAATTGTGTGGCCTTCACCCCATATGTCTCGAAGCAGTCGGTGAAAGAATCGGCGAAGTATCCGGTATGGAGGACCAAAACATCATCGCCTGGTTCTGCTAAGTTGGCAGCAACCAAGTCCCAGCCAAGCGTTCCCGAACCAGAAATAACGAAGGGTTGCGAAGAGGGATCGGTAGTTTGGAAGAGTTTTCGAAGCATGGAGAGGGTCTCTCCGAAGGTGTTGACGAAAGGTGCTCCAACATGACTCTCACTAGGAGAGCGAAAGCTTGTCAGCCATTGCTCAATCGTGAATGCTATCCCAAAACTCAAACCACTTTATTTGGACACAGCATACCTGTAGTGGCTCATAGACTGCAGGACAGCGTCATCAAACTCAATCGGCCCAGGAATGAGCAATGCCGGGTGATTTGGCTGATTCGACATCTTGGGTCTCTCTGAACTGGAAGTAAAGCGTCTTATTTGTAAAAGCGGAGGTTCAGGGTTGGGTAGTCGATCTGTCGAATATGGAGTATTGAGAGGAAGGAATTGTCTGGGACTCAGATGTCGAGATATGACGGAAAGTCTTGCGTGGGGCATGGCGGGGTAGAGCCGAGGGGCCATAGGTAAAGGAGTCATCCGAGTGATTCCGGGCGGTTGGGCAACGTGCCTGTAGCGAAGGTCAGGTCCGGTCCTTAGGGATTGAGCAGTTGTTTTGGGATCACACGGGATGTATGTGAGAAAGGAGAAGTTTCCCTATTTTGTCTACTGATGCCGAAACACATTTTGCATGGCAGATGCAGCAACAAGGTGTCAACATTACTGAATAAGCACTTAGTAATCTCCCCTTTGTATAGCGAAAATTCTTCCATATTGGTGGAGTGGGTTATCGAATATTTCACTCAATCCGTATAGTAACAACAGGAGGGCTATTATCGATTGTGCAAGGGGGGCCCGATGTCGGGCACGTGTGCATTGTGTACATGTAGTATAGTATATACTGTATATGTCTTTGTCTTCTTGCTTCTTCTTTGATATTTGATGCGCTAAAATTCCTGCCATGGGATTGTTTCGGTGCTTGACCTTGGGCTAGTTCTTGATGCGATGCCGGGTACCCTGCTTCTGGATCGTAAGTAATGCTTGGATTCTAATAATGATACTCTTCCTCGCTCGTGGACCTGGATGAGAGCAGTCCGGACCAAGAGTGGGCTTGATCATGGAACATATAATTTCTCAAGCGAAGGATGATATGCCCAAAGTTTCTGTTTTCTACAGTGAAGGAATTTAGAAGGAGATGGTTATTAGTTGTCTTGGAAGGGTTGGTGACTATCAGGATGGCAGCAGCCATTGATTCCTTCCTTATATGCCTGCTTAAGAACGATTTCCTTCAATGCAAGTAGTCTTCCGTGTTCCTTCCGTTGAAGAAAGTTATTGCGAGCTGCTACAAGTGTAGTTTGTTCTCTCTCTCATATACACATCATCATCTACATATTTTACTGCATGCGCCACGGTAATCGATACAAATATTCTTCGTGTGCAACAAAACAATCGCTCTTCTTATTGGAATCTCTGTTCTATCCTCAACAGCAATGGCCTCGGCTCTACAAATGGAAAATGACCCCCCTACCTGCACCACCGCCGGCGTCGAGGCTGTGGTGGAGAGTGATGTTGCCTCGACCTCGCCGCTGGCCCCCTGTGAAAAGTCCGTGAGAGTAGGATGCTGCGCTTGCGCACGCAGACGCAGGAACACATCCAAGCCATCTCAAGCCTGCTGTTTTAAGAACCACAAGAACTCAAAGAAACGCTGCCTCCGAGCATATCTGCGCTTCATCTGGGTCGATTCGCTGTTCCTTCTGCTTTTCGGAATTCTTATTCTCGGCCTCCATTACGCTCCGAATAATCGCCATGACTTGCCTCTCATGCCATTCTGGACCCAGATCCCCGTTGGCGGTAATTTCACAGTGCGTGATTGGGACTTTCAAGCTCCTACGGAGTTTCTTTTCCCCTACCGAAAGTCGCCTTTATCGGATTTGGCGTGCGCAGTGGTCGTTACTTTGGTCCCAGTCCTTGTCATCGGACTGTTCCAGTTGAAGATACGCAGTGTTTGGGACTTCAATGCTGGTCAGGTTGGTGTGTTGAAAGCTGTGACAACAACGTAATACAGATTCCTTTCACCGAGCTCACAGGCCAGTCCTCGGTGCAGTAGCTCTAGCATAGTTCTTCTTATTTGTAGCGCAAGACTGACAATTCTCATAGGACTCTGATTGTTCTTTTTTTGAAATTATACATAGGGTCTTTTCGTCCGAATTTCTTCGACGCTTGTCAACCCAACAGGACTATGCTTCATGAAGAGGTCGTGCGACACAAGGTGAACCACTCTGCTATGTTCTTCAATGCAACTATCTGTACTGGCGAAACGAAATTGGTAAAAAATTCGTACGTTGCCATATGTCGAAATCCTCTGCGATCGTACTAACTCTTCAAAGTCTCCAAAGTTTCCCGAGCGGCCATGCAGCGAATTCCTTTGCTGCGGCAATATTTCTTGCATTATACATGAATGCGAAGCTGAAAACGATCGGCGATCACGCATCACACTACTGGGTCTTCCTTCTTACGATTACACCATTGGTTCTGGCTTCAATACTGGCAGCCCTAATGTTCATTACTCATGTGGGTAGTCATAAGCGTTAACCGGAAGAAAAATGATGCTAATATCACCTCCGCACAGCAACATCACATGAGAGACCTCTACGCCGGTATGTTGCTTGGACTCGTCGTCGGTACCGTCTGTTACCGTTCCGCCTACGCAGCTGTTTTCGATTCTCGATATAACCACATCCCGCTTCCTCCATTTGCTGCCAAAACTCGATTCTTATATCTCAAAGATGCAAAGATGGGCTGTGCAGACATAGGTGAGGAGAACGAAGACCAAGAGCTTGACAACCTGGTGGTATGGAACTGGTGGAAGCTTGGGCCTAATGAAAAGAATATAGAGAAGGAGGAGTTTTGGTTACGGAACATCCGAAGCACTCGAGCAACTGGATGCGAGACTGCCTTCGAATCGGGACCGACTCTCCCTCAGACTCAGGATGATGTAATACCATGGCAGCGTATTCAGACTGAGACCCCAAGAGAAAACACACAGGCTTCACAAAACTCGAGCCGTGGATTGGGCACTCGATGTGCGAAACACTCCGTTAACTCTGAGATCGTGCCAGCGGTGCAATGCGCGGATCCTACGGTGGGAACTGGCAATGCAGGAACGCAGACAACTGCAGTATGTCAAGCCTAAAAAATTAAAAATGAGTGATGAAGAGGATGGTATAGAGTGAACTTTCGCGTCACTGTAGTATTTGGATAGGAATTGTTGTGGGACGAGGTCCTCGTTGGTCATCGAGTCGAGGGGTTAAGAATCAAGTTGGAAGACGCACAGTAGGCTTAACTCCGTTGAGCATTATCATCAGCACTTCAAATTTACTGTGTACCAAACTAGAAGGAAGCTTCTGAATTTCGAGCTTGTGTTGTTTGGCGTGATTACTGTGTCAGGATTTGACGAAATATTTGAAGGTATTACAGTTAATCGAATGCAATCGAGGGTCAAGTCGAAAAGATGATTCATTCGTGGTACGCTGTCCAATACTGATCGACTTTACCAGCGAATTACAATACCTTTCAGCCATCTTCTCGCCTTTGAGAGGCATGTGCTCGAGGGGCGCTCTTCATCATTTCCCACTTGTCGCTGCCCTCGATGTCTAGCGTCTTGAGTTTGAGTAAACGTATCAGTTGCTTCAGTGTCTTATCTATTCTCCACCTTTTAAGATCTTTATAGATCGTTGTACGACAACTGTCTACATGTCCTAGTTCACGCCCTGGTCCTGCTCGGTGAAAAAATGGTAGCTCCAAGTTCTAGGGATAGAGATCATTCTAGGGGCGCATTACAATATGAGCAGTCATATGGGTCAATCTTTCTTCTAAAGAAGTGATGCTCATTAAGTCATAGCAAAGTGTGTATACTACAGTCCTAAACCAAACACAAAATACCAATATCCGTAATTCATGACTCGCTCTAACAAAGCATCCCTTCTAAGCCGTTGCCGCAGTTGCGAGTCTATTTCCACGCTCCAAGTTTCTTCCTGCACCTGTCCTTTTTCCCTGACCTGGTCGAGCCAAAGTGTATTTCGCAAAAGCACGAGCGAGAGCCTTCTTACAGCTGACCTTCTGGCTTCCAACAAAGGAGTCGATCGTGACTGCGATGGCTCGATCAACATCTTGAGACGAGACATACTCTGAGAGACGCATTCTGCAAAAAGCTTCGCTAATTCGCATGATGGCTTCAAGATGACGGACCTATGCATATTAGATTTGAACCAGGAGAGGGAGAAGAGTCGGACTTACAGTGATCGGGTAAGCTCCAGTGGCCAATGACTCTCTTCTCATATCCGCAAACAACTTCGACACCTTCTCCTCATCGATGTTGTACAGCTTGGGGCTACATCTCTCTCTTGCGTAGAGAATGTATTTTCGGAGTAATTCCTGCGATATCTCTCCTTCTTGTTTGGGCTCTCCTCCGTTGACAGCTCCAGCACGCATGCCAGAATCATGTTCAACATCCATAGCATCTTGATTCTCGTCAATTGGTTGAGACCCTGGGTGAGATCGTCCATGGGAACCAACCACGAATCTGGCCAGCCGTTCATCTTCAGCCGGGTCTACGGTATCACGAACAACACAGAGAATGTCAAAACGAGACAGGATGGGCTCTGTAAGCTCGACGTTCTGTGAGAAAGGAATCGTAGAGTTGTAGCGGCCGCCAATAGGATTAGCTGCAGCGATGATACCACAACGAGCTTGGAGAGTAGTGACGATACCGGCCTTGGAGATGGAGATGGTTTGCTGTTCCATAGCCTCGTGAATCGAGGTTCGGTCTTGGTCGTTCATCTTGTCGAACTCGTCGATGAGGCAGGTACCTCTGTCTGCGAGAACCAATGCACCACCCTCCAATGTCCACTCACTCGTCAATGGATCTTTGCGAACACTGGCTGTCAAACCGACGGCACTAGCTCCCTGACCTGTAGCAAAGACAGCACGATGGGCAGTTTTCTCAACGTACTTCAAAACTTGCGACTTTGCGGTTCCTGGATCACCAAGTAGAAGTACGTTAATATCACCCCGGACATGATGCTTTCCTCGTCCCTCCTTTGCAACACCACCAAATAACGAAAGTGCAACTGCGGTTTTGATATCGGTATGCCCATAGATGCTGGGAGCCATAGAGTGAATAACTTTGTCAACGATTTGAGGGTCGCGTGCCAAGGCTCTGATCTGGTGCTCATCTTCCTCGGTGAGTCTGAAGCCTGCAAGTTGATCATGAGACTTGACAACATTGTTAGCTTCCAGGATTGTAGCAAACACTGGAAATCCATTTCGGTTGTTAAGTTGAGCATCGTAATTGTTGCGGTAGACACCAGTGACCTCGATTTCCTCTCCAGGTTTAGCTCTGTCGATAAGATCCCAAAGAAGAATTACTTCGCGATGACGAGGAAGACGCCCAGCGGGAACGGTACCAGGAGACTCCTGGAGAGTGAGTTTCTGGTAATTGCGATAGACGGTCTTCTCAGAATTGAGGTTGAAGGGTCCGCGCGACTGGCAGTTCTGGCAGTAAGAGATCTTCACTTCGACATTGGATTCTTGTTGGAACGGTCCGAGTCGGGTGTGGCACTTTGCACAGTCAAACATAACATATTTGAGTTGAGGGAAAACGCCACTTCGTCGAGTGACCACACCACTGACACGGACCAGGCAGTTCAAATGAGCTTGGCGAAGTTGGCGGAGAGTATAGTGAACGGGTAGGTCTGAGATTCGGACATGAATCTCGGAATGGATTCGTTCGTAATCTGGGTAATGCAACAGAGTGACTTCCATGGCAACTTCGTCAAACAGCTTGAGGATCTCTCCTGGAGCATTGGCTAGGAAATAAGCCAGGATAGCTTTGGACGAAGACAGATGGTCGTATGAGACTTCTAGGGACTCCGCGTTGATCTCTCCGAGGGTCCGAATGCTGCTTCCGTAGACTGAGTCTCCATGCTCATCGGTGTACTCTGTGAGAAAGGCCTTGAATTCCCGTTTGATAGTTCTCTGAACTGTGGGCATAGACACCCACTCAACCAAGCTGGAGGCCTTAACATCTTGCAGGGTCTCTAGGGAAAGCTCCTCCTCCATGATATCATCTTGCATGTCCTCGTCTTCATCCTCATCATAATGATGGCGGCGACGTCGGGGTTGGTTCATGAGATCGATATCGACCGCATCGTCATCATCGTCTTGGAGAAAAGCAGCTGGCATCCGTCTTTGGCGGGCAAGTTCGCGATCTCGACGATTCAAGCGGGCTTCAAGTTGTCTTCTTTGCGCAACATCAAGTTCGTCGTAATCGCCATCATCATCAATGTCCCGTTCATCGTATTGGTCATTCTCCCGCGACTTGTAGTCTTTTTCGAAGTTGTTCGCAAAGAGATCAATTCCGTCTTCATCCTCGGCCATCTCATCGGCGTCGTCAATATCAAGTGCAAGCTCGACGTCTTCCTCAATATCATCATCGTCGTCACCACCATGTTGAATAGGATAGGCCGGAGGAGATGATCGAATGTCGCCAGCAGGGCTGGATGCACCAGGGCCAGCTGGAAGGTGGTCGTCAGGTTCTCTTGAACGCTTGCGATTATTTCTCCCGCTGGTCCCACGGTTTGCTGAAGACATATTGGGTCGAAGAGGGGAACTGTCAGGAGAAGTTAGTTTCAGATTCAGCAACAAGCTTTAGAGGCCGATTGAGATTACCTCATGACTACCTGATTTTCAATATATTGTAGGTTGATTCTGAAAAAGAGGATCAAGTGCTTTGATAATTGGGAAAGGAAGTACGCGGATGCTGAGTGTAGAACAAGATGGAGAGGGAGAGCGCGTAACTTGAGACGCGCTTTTGCGTGGTTACGCGAAAAGGCTACCGTATTATAGTGGTTGCGTTGGGTTGCGCCTCGCGTTAAGTAAAAGGCGGCCACAATGAGCAGTTATGGGTTTTGGCTGTTGGAAGCATCTGCTCGATATCAAAGGTTTTCTGAAACAATTTTGTTGAATGGATGTATGATTTCATAGCTCACGATCAATTGACCTCGAAGTGGTTCGTTTACCATTAACCATCTCCAACCCAAATTCGCCTCACGTCGCTGCACTCAGCAACAAAGCTCAACCGCGCTCGAAGCTTCAGCAATCCCCAACTCTTTAAACATCCAACTGATCCCTGGAGCCATCAAAAATTGATCGCAGCATAATGGAACCTCCGCCAGTTCACGAATCCAACTCCACCGCGCCCTCAAGCAGCAAAGCAACTGCTCCGGCGCGAAGTCAAAGCTTCTCATCACAGAAGTCGGATGATTCCTATACTGCCAAAGAGTAGGTTGCTGCTATGTTTCGTGATTTTTGAGCGCGTAATGAGTGCTGTTATGCTAAGACGATTCAGATTTATTGATAGTCAGCTTCAACTGGAGGCTGATGCGCGTGAAGCTCTTCCATATGTAACTACCCTTGAAATTACCAATAAGTTATCACAGTGCTAATCTCCCCTTCGCAGAGCATCGACAGCTGCACAAAGCCTCTAGGGCCTCTCCGTCAGCAGGTCTTCGCGTGTTTGACGTGTAGTCCGCGGCCAGAGAACACGTCCGATTCTTACAACCCCGCCGGAGTCTGCTATGCTTGCTCGATTCAATGCCATGGCGAACACACATTGGTGGAGCTGTTCAACAAGAGAAACTTCACCTGCGACTGTGGAACAACGCGTCTGCCCACCACCTCTCCCTGTACTTTGCGCATAAATGCGGAGACAAACACACAGGGCGGAGTGCATTCCGAAGCTCCGGACGCGAACAACAAATACAATCAGAACTTCCAGAATCGATTCTGTGGTTGTGAATGCGATTATGATCCTTTCATGCAGAAGGGTACGATGTTTCAATGCCTGGGACTGGGCACAACTGAAAATGGGGGATGTGGAGAAGATTGGTGGCATCCAGGTTGTATAGTTGGACTAGGACCGGACTGGTTCGAGAACACGAGTAAAACAGGTACCCCGAGAAAGTCGAAGAATGAGGGACTCCTAGAGTCCATAGCAGAGGTTGCAGAAACAGTAGTTGATGATTCCAATACACCGGCTCCTGTTAATGACACTGTACCTCATGCGGAAACAGGGCCTGGCGCAGAGGATGATGACGATGACGATGACGATGAAGACCCTCCAATGCCCCCCGACTTTCCTCATGAAGACGACTTTGATGGCTTCATCTGCTATAAATGTGTTGAGGCATACCCATGGATTAAGCGATATGCTGGCGCTCCAGGTTTCTTGGAACCTGTCTTCAGGAGAAGCGCTGCTCCTTCACCAGAGAAAGGCCTTCTGGAAAAGACAGAAGAGCTGATCACTTCGACTCTTCCGCCATCCAAAAAGCGTAAGGCAGACGATGACGCTGACTCGGTCACTTCAAGTGCATCAAAGCGAGTCAAGGAAAACAGCGACATCCCTGAGTCGAATAGCGCAACAAAAGATGTACCACTCCACATCTCGACCCATGCGAAGACGGAAAATGGCTGCAAAGTCAAAGCGCTCCCCTCAGCACCATTGGGGCAATTCTCACTGTTTTTCAAATCAGATTTCCGAGACCACCTCTGTCGCTGCTCTGACTGCTTTCCCAACCTCTCCAAGCACTCTCAACTCCTAGAGGAGGAAGAGAGCTACGAGCCACCGCTTTCGGAGAACGGTGAGGATGCTGAAGGTAGTACGGTCGGAAGCGGAAGTATCTACGAACGCGGTGAGAGTGCTCTCAAGAATGTAGATCGCGTAAGAGCGATTGAAGGCGTAATGGCATATAAGGAACTCAAGGAAAAGCTGCGGCCTCTCTTCCAGGAGTTTGCTGATAGCGGCAAAGCTCTGGGAGCGGAAGACATCAAGGCGTATTTCGCGAAGATGAGAGGTGATGAACAGGCTATCAAAGATGCTCGTGACGGTGCGCAGAGTTCCGATTCTAAGAGAAAACAGAGCGGCTATTGAATTCGGTGCATCATACAGTAGACTGGAGGTTAGGAAAAGCGACTGAGGATACAGTTCTAAACTGGAATATCATCCATTGTATTTCATCATAACATAATACCATTTTGGTGGGACTTCACTAACACGCCTGATTCTTCTCCAAAATTTCCCCAGCTTCTGGATTGCAAAGTCGCAGAGAGGTCCCAGGAGATTCGATTCTGCCTTTCTTTATTACTAACATTCACCGGAAATCACAGAAAATCAAGTCACAGATGCTCTCATAGCATTTACCAGGCGGAGGTAGTAGTCAACAACTTCGACCAAACTAATACAAACGATGAATTGCAAGATATTGAAAATGACTCTAACAACTCTAACAAGTCCTTTCCCGAGGTGACGTTCATGTCAAGAGGCAGGACAGTACTTCAGATGTCGTTGAAGATAGTACTTTATGTCGGCACAACAAGCGAGTGATTTGCAGGCTAGGCCATCATGTCCTGTATCAAGACAAAGAGAGGTACATGAGCAGGTTGCTATGATCGCCTATGAGCTTTTATTGAGAGGATTTCGAGGACTTCGACTCCGACTCTTTGGGGATCTTGGCTGCCTTGAGGGGGCTTACTCTATGGTGGTTGGAAAATTAGGCAGAAAGAGAATGTAAGGTGAGTTAAATCGACGGCGACACTGATTACCATAGCAGTGGGGATGAAATGGGGGTTTTGAGAGGAGGATGAACCGTGCCTTGCTGCCATTCAACTTGCTGACTTACTTCTGGCATCTTTCAGAGGGTTCAAATTGGATTCCATAGTAGTGTCCTCCAGCTCTAAGAGTGTTAAGGCTCAGTTTGATAAGGTTGTTCTTTTGTGAAGCAATATCAATCAAGAAAGGTCTTACAAGTGAAAGTACTATGAAGTGCATATACTCAAAGAGTTGGACACTTCAAGTCGATCAGAGTTCGGCTGGGAGGCTCACAGAGGTAGCTACGACTGAACAAACACTCCATTTCTCAACATCCATGGCCTCTCCGGCCCTTCCTTCAGCTTTGGACCATATTGCTTCTCTTATTCATGATTGGACTAGTTTGGAAGCACTAGGAGTCTCACAAGTCGGGTGTCTATATCTTTGACTGGAGCAGACATCGGACAAAAGCATCCAGTCAGGGCTCAAGGCGTAGCCACAAGATGAAAAGTGGAGGACATTCAAACTCGAAACCTTCCAGGCATTCAACGAACTTCCACTTCAACAGGCGGGATTAAACTCGGGATACCAGCTCTTGGACAGCGTTCCACCTCGATTCAAGCTTCTGAGATCGAGCTTTCTCGCCCTCCTGACCGATTACTCGCGTTGCCAGGCTCCCACGCTCTACTCTCCTCGATCCACATCTTTGACAATCAACATCGTCATCGAAATTAGTCCATTATACTCGCTAGCCCCGTCATCATCTCTTGAAGACGGAAACCTGCGGGACGTGATAGGACTGGCTGACTCGGCGGGGTATGTAATCGTGTCTGAAATAAGGAAATAAGAAAGCAGGCATGAGCAGTGAGACGGCAAGCGCCGGGAGAAGATTCACACGCCGGCTCAGCCGGTATTCGAGAAAATTGAGTGATCTACACTTGAATCAAACACTCGTTGACCGTGGAAAGGGTCTTAAGGCAACACAGGACTCAATTGTCATCACCTAGCACACCAATAAGGAGGTCTCCCAGCAGTTAAAGCAGCAAACTTTGCTACTCGCAGTGATCAGACCGAGTAGAAGAAAAGGCCGGGGTACGTAAGACGAAGTTTGAAAGGGCAGGCCAGAACGAGGGAGCGCTCGAAGCGTGAGATGATATTTCCCCAGCCAGCCTCATGCACCAGGGTGTGGACACGCTATTCGGGACACCTAGCCAAAACACCTAATTTTACAAATTCATTATTATTTAATGTCTAGGTCAATTACTCTAAGACTTTAAAATGAGATGAACATTATCTGAATCATCATAAATCTCAAGCATCTTAATTTAGAATATTTTATTGGTATCTAATATATACTCTTACTTATTAAATTTTATTAGGTAAAATCTCCGCTCTAAAATATAACTCTAGCCACCTTTTATGATAATTTCAAAACTTGATAGAGTTAAATTTTAAAGTAATAATAATTTAAGCACTTAAGTCTTGTATGCTTAAACCCATGTTTTGATTTCTTACAAGTCAAGCAAATGAGTATCTATTGGTGGTGTTTCGGCTAAGTGTCCCGACCCCGAATAGCAGACACCCCTGGTGATGGTCGCCTAAATGCTGATTAATCACGACGTTCAGAGACACCGGAGACACCAGAGAGACGTCGGAGTAGCTTTTCTCCGTGCATCTGCCAGCTGCATCCCCTAACTCGCCATTGTATCGCCCGCTAGATGGAAATTCAGACGCAGAATACCCACTCTTGACGTCAAAGGTATCTTCTTGTTTCATTAAGCCTTGCAAATGCGAGTATGAGGCAAGGAGCAGGAAATCCTTCAGCAAATAGGGTAGAGAAGGACTGCCTCCGTGTCGCCGAGTATATCCACTAACGCTTTTATCACATTCTGAGAAACCGCACTGTTTGAGATATAAATCGATGGTTGAGGAAGGTGGGATGACCCAGGTAGGGCTGAGTTAGGCGATGCCTTGCAGAATGGCGATGCGCTGATACACTATGTCTGCCGTGCCTCAATAGTGGGGTAAGCATTCGGCTAGAGGCTGGATTATGGGTTCTGATAAGGAGGGATCAGTTCTTTGGAGGACATCTTGGATTCGGGATTATAGAGATCTCAGTTCGTAAATTGACGCCAGGTGGATTCGAGGATTCGGGATTCGGGATTTCGGAGCCAGCTCGAGGTGAGGCTCAAGTGTTGAAGTAGCGGCTCTTGAGAGTAGAGCAGGGGTACAACCAGAGTTGGACATGTACTCTTCAGTGGTTTGCCAATACCTGATGCAGGAGAGGACACAGAACTTTGTGTAAATTCATTATGGACATAAGTCTTGCCTTTTACGGGATTCAAATTAGCGCTCTCAACCAGTTGGTGGCAAAGCTCTCAAGCCACAACCTGCCAGCCATGTTGATAATCGCGTGAGCTGTGATAGTATCTCAGAGATGAATGAATTTGAGGTGTATAAAAGTTGAGGTGAATAAAAGTTAAAGGAGACCCAATACCAAGTCATGTCTCAGACATGCTCGTCAAACAATTTATAAACCGTACGACAAGATAGAAACGAAAGTCCCCTTTCCAATTGCTCCTCTGAATCACCTCATTTACCAAAGCACGGCATAGGTTCAAACCGAGAGATGACCTTCCTTCGGCTCTGTAAACGCAAATTCTACGGGGCCCAGTGTGCTTTTAGCCAGTCCCAGAATGTTATCGGAGTGACATTGACAAGTGCGTTAAGGTTCGGATTGACAAAGTCATATCTTCGCTGCTCGGTAGCAATGAGCTCTTGTATTCGGTGGACCTTGATCCAGTCCTGGTAATACTTCGCATGTTCCAAGTGAACAGCTAAGTCACCGGGCTCGATAATATCGGTTGAAAATAGTGCTCCTTGATCAGTCAGCAAATAATGTCGAGGTATAGAAACGGAAGCCCTAACCTCCTCTCACAGTTTCGGCCCACTGTAGAACCTCTGTTACAGTTCTTCTGTCTCCTTGCATTCTAAACTCTCCCGGCCATGTCTGAGGACCCAAGGCAATAGCAGCAACAAGAAATCTTCCCACGTCGTTGACCGAAATCATGCTAATAGTTGTCGCTTGACCGGATTGGGTGCGCTCGACAATTTCCGCAGTGCCAGCTCCTATGTCCATCAAATAGGATCCTTGATACGATACTCCAGTCGATAGTCCAATCCCCATTGCAGCCAGACCTCCACGAGCAAATCTTTCGTAGAAAACACCACAAGAAAAGATAGTTGAGCGCATCGGTCGACGTTGATGAGACCAGTGACGAAGTCGGTCAAGACAAGCTGCTCTGCCACGATCTAAAGGATCGTTGGTCGGTCGACGACCGGGAGGGCCTTCGAATTCCGCTGGCACGAAACGGCGAACGTTCGAGACCGCTGCTGCATCGATGAGGTTGATTTGAGGATTGCCAGAAACTGTCGATATAACGAGATCTACACCTCTAAGATTGTACTGAAGATCAGTCTGATTATTGTAATCGACAACGATGACCTGGTAACCTAGTTCAGCAAGTTGTGGTCGAGCCTGGGAAGTTAGTGAAGGCCCCCTTCATGGAGAATGCTGCACAAACGTACTACTCTGGATAAAATCACGAACTGATGAGAAGTCTCATTGATATAATGAGCAAAAACCTGCGCCAACCCGCCAGAGCCTGCTATCGCTATTCGCATCATGTTTCGTTTGGGTGAGTTTGCCATCAGGAAGTTCAGATGAAAGCCGGCGTTCGCCTCTATTTGAGGGGCACAAGTTAAACATAATCCGACATTTCACAACCGTAAGTCGTAAGGCAGAAGATGTCCCTGTACCTCAAGATATCACAGAACTATCAGGTCTCCCAAGGCAATTAGTCACGCGGTGACTCAATACGACAGCTCTCCTGTGAATGGTAGAGTTGAGGAAAGCTAACCAAAGTGTTACGACTTTTCAACCTTGAAGTGGCTCACAAGCAGGCTAGTTGACGTCTGGGATGAAGACAGCCTCCACGCTCTCTTTTGCATTTGACAGGATAGCTACAAAGGTAATGTGATATTGAGGTCGCTGGGGGGTTGAAAGTGTGGCGAATCAGTTGCCAAAGAACCCTGCTCAAGTTGAGTTACGGTTGCAGTGTGGGTTCGCACGAAGACCAAGAAGGCCGAAGAAGATAGAAGAGATGGTGACTGCCTTGACTTCCTTGAGGCTCTGTTAATGTTTGCCGGAAAAGGGATAGAACTTGTGTGGCATCCACGCCTCTTACCAAAACAAACTCTCCACGGATATTCGGTAATATATCTTGTACCTGCACATATGTAACGTTGAGAAATATTTAGCTCACAGGGCTGAAAATCCCACACCAGCGGTGCCATGCTTTTCAACGCCATCGTCATTACTTCAGCCCTAACCGCTGGAGACTTGGGAGAAACCGGCTCCACGAGATCCACGTCGGCCGAGGAACGGCTCAAACCCTGACCTCCCACTTATCCGCTCTCATTGAATCAGCCCTGAAACTAGCCAAATAGATTCCTTTACTACTAACGCCTTTTGATTCGGTGGGTTGCTTTCATCCCTGTGACGGGGTACCCGTTGAGCCTTTCCAACCCTCTGGTAAGCAGCGAAAGAAAGTGGAGAATGGCTCTTGGAGAACGGATAATTTCCAAATTTTGGTACGGTCATCCCTCCTAAAAGTGACAGTGGATGCAGTCTTCATGCCTGGCCCAACGACTCTCAAATTCCGTCAAGCCCACAGTGTGGGAGGACATTTAGTACGCCAACCATAACCCACTAAAAAGAGTTCCTGCCCGAAGACAGTCCGGTCAGAGCGCACCCTGACACTGGGCATGTACAGCCGCTTCGATTTGAAAAACAGATTATCCTCGAATGAGATCACTTGCTCCATGAAAAAGATGGTAAGGCGTGAGGAATGCGGGGCAACTGGTAGATAAGCCGTGTGGTCTGCAAAATGTTCGCACGCTCCTGGGCGACCTTTGGGAAGCACAAAGCTCAATCTGAAAAGGCCGAGCAGCAGGATTTGAAATTTAGAATGGGGAGAGTAGCCGGAAGTGCCGTCATGACCCTACATGGGCCGCTTTAGAGCTTCCAAGAAGTTTGGGGGCCAGCTAGACCCCGGGTCTAGATTGCGGCAGTAATGCTGATACGTTGTGCTGTGACAAGTCTTCTCCAAACTACCTTGAAACGACGAAACTTTTCTCGAGTCATAAGTTTGAGGAGCCACATGGGCGATTGGTCGGTTTTCGAGCGAACATTGTTGATTGGAAGAAACACAACCATCGATCTGGAGGACGTTGGCGAAGGCTGAATTGCAGCGCTACGAACTGCAGGAGCCTGAATCTGCATGCATCCTGCACGGTGGATGCATCCTTGCGCATCACAAGGCGTGGTGCGGCTGAAGGAGGATCAATAAGAATAACCAAGAGTGTATTATTGAGGCTCTCTGTGGCAAAAACCGTTCCAAATACTTACATTGAAGCCTTGGCACGTGACATTATCTTACAGTACTCGGTGATATTTTATTTGTGAATCGAGGAAGTAAACTCAAAGAATAAGTCTTACAGTGCTGCTGTCCATGCTTTTTGAAACGTTTGAGGAATCTAAGCCCCTCTTTGTTTTCTTCCTTCCGGAAGTCGCTGCTGTATAGACTCTTCAAGACCATCTATGGGGATGAGCTCAAGTGTTTGTCCAAGACCTATTGTGTCAAATTTGGAACTCATTGATGTAAGAATTCGGCTCGCAAATACGCATTGATATCTAAACAACTTCTCACTGCTTTAATAATCGCTTAAAGTTGAGCTACATAAAGGTAGTACCTGATCGACCCGTTCTCGAAACAAGTACACGATCGTGAAGCAAAACTTCGCTTCGTGGTCAAAAGAAAGTCTCTGAAGCAAGCCATTGCGGATTGAAGATACTCCTTTCTAAGAGAAAGATCTACGTGATGTTACACTGAACAGCATGCAAGTACATCCGAAAAGCATGGCTCTTGTTCATAAGGCTTGGCCATGCTGCATGCGGCATTGCCAACCGAACTCGGAACAACCATAGAAGTCCAAAGAGACATTTACCAGCGCATTCACTGTTAACTTAAAGCTATCGCTGTCCTCAAATTAAATAAGAATGATGACATTCAAAAAAAGATAACGCAAACCAAGATGTTCCACACGCCGCACATGCTAGACCAGATGAAAGAGTCTAAGGACCGTAGCATTCCCGCTCCTCAGAAATGAGGGACTACCAATCGATGCCTTTCAGTGTATCTGACATATGATATGGTAAGAAATTCTTTCATAATACTCAGTAGAGCTTCCAGAGGTTGCGAGAAAATTGACCAGCGTCTCAGTCTCGAGAAAAAGGCAGCTGTGCCTTCTGGTGAACGTTCACTGCTACCGAGCTCTGCTCATATCGCAAAAAGTACATCAAATCAAGCATTCTTCTCTTAAGAAATGGAACGCACTTGCTTTAGGACGTTCTTACAAGTTCCTATTTGCTAATTCCATTTCAGCAAGTCGGCCAAGCCAAGCCAGCCACGATGCCAACCCAGGGCCAGCTCAAAGAGATCGATTACAACCCGCCAAATACAAGCTCATCAATCAGTATGGTCAAATCTTCATCCCTGAAGTCAATGAATACGGCTCAGAAAGTATCCTGCCCTCTACAAGCTCGCCCAGAAGCATTGCCAGTGCAAAGAATCTCTCTCGACCCGTGAACTCCTCCCGCAATAGCAGTCACAACAGCCGCTCTTGGAGCCAAGATACAGCCATAAGCATATTACGAGTGGTGTTCTTTAAGAACGTTGAAGCCGTACGTCGACTCGAAAAGGTGAAAGCCTTTTGAGAATAGCTCCTGGAACACTGTGAGTGACGCTACTAAGGACGGATGGCTTTCTTGAGAGATGGGGAATGATGATGTACGGGGATGATAGCTTGCTGATTGTTTGACTGGATGGAGTTGCATTCTGTAGGGTTATCGATGAATTGAAGCTGTCATGAAATATTATGCTCACCAGGATGTCGACTGGAATCTACCATACGATGTGGTCACGAAGTACCGAATGGTGAGGAGAGGTTGGAGAAAGTTTTTTTTATTTAGTGTTGATACGGGAATTACTGTCTATAAGAAAGATCCCGAACCTCAGCCATGATTCTGACTCATCATTGATGATTGCTTTTGATATCTTTTTTTCCCTTCATGGCTCGTTAGCCCCTGTTCTATGAAACTATCACGTAAGGCAGCAGTCGAAGCCCAGTGGCGAGTACGAGGTGGCTATTTCAAGAAGTGGTATTTTAAGATGGTCAATATTTCTACATGATATAGAATTGGTATTGGTACAGTGACCCCATGTATACGCCGCAACAATGCTTCATGCATCACCAAACAGAAATACTCCGTTGCGCTTGAACGCCAAGCAATGCCCCTTTCTGGTATCTCGTTCCAATACGCGACAAATGAAAACCAAGCACTATCACCTGCTTTCTAACCTCCTTTCCTAGGAATCTAATTAACATTCAAAAATAGTTCATCTCCCCTCCTCGTAGGTGTCAACTTTGGCATCCATCCAGGTGTACTTGGAAGGCCAGTCCGCTCTACAACCTGTATCCCCTCGCCACTAGCCAACTGCGGTCTCCAACCCGGACTCTTCGCTCGCTCGATATCTCTCTCCTTCAGAACTCTCCACTTGGCTTGCTGCCTTTTCTTATCATCTTCGTTTGTAAGCTTCAACATGTTCGCTTTCTGCTCTCCTCTCCTTTTCGCCAGCAAACTTGACGCATTGGAATTCAGAGATACCAGGCTGGAAGACCGCGAATTTGAAGGATTCTGCGTCAGAGGCCCAGGCCTTGCCAACATGTATTGTGGTGTTTGGTTAGGGTTATAGGGATTTGGAGCTAGAGATTTGTTCTGGGATGATACGGAACTGTAAACAGCTGGCGGTGCGACGTTATCACGTTGTGGGCGTTGAAGCGGCTGCCCACTTCCCAGTCCTTGACTCTGAGATTGCTTTTGGCGTTGAGCTTGCGCTTGTATCCGATCACGCTCTCGTTGCGCATTCATTTCAGCGATTTTCCACGGCTTCATCCCACTTTGGCTCGAGAACACCGCCCCGAAATCAGGCTGTGCAGGAGGTGGAACCATGCGGATGTAGTCTCTGCTCAATCTTCCTGGGATCTTGGGGTAGCTTACTGGACTTCTCCCAGAAGCGGGGCTCTCAACAACTGGAGACAGGTCGGTTCCTGCTGTTTTCGGTTCTGGGTCTTGTGGAGAAGTCACTGAGTCAACTGTTTCGAACGACGTAAGAGAGCCGGTTGAGACTTGTCGGTCGTAAGGTCCACTTTGCTTGTATGATTTCCTCCGAGCTGCATTGGAATTTCGGCCCGCGTCACTCGGAGGAAGAGACTGGTGTGCAGAGTATATGGATGATGATTGTGTAATTGGTCTGTTCATCTGAGCTGGTATTTCCAGCTGTGCTAGTGGTGGAGGTCTGGGAAATGGATCATTCCCCACAACTAAAGGACGAGAAAACGAGCCAATTTTCCGACCGAGTTTGAGCGGCTCGACCTCGAATGGTGCGGCTAGTGTTGGTGCATCTTTACTCAAGGTCCGATTTGGTGGCCTCCAGTTACTCGCTGAAACAATGAAAGGAGGCGGGTCTCCCTCATTTGGTGCAACAGGACGAATAGTACTCCAATTTCCAGTCCGATTGTTGAGTATCTGATCTGTGGATTCCAACCCCCAGTCCTCTTGTCCAGCTACCGCGGTATCTGCGCTATCAGCGAAGTCCTCCTCAAACTGTGTTGCCGTGCTCTGTCTACTGATTGTTGATTGGTGTGGAATTGGCTGAGAGAATTTGAGATTACCGACGGCTTTCTCCTGAGGGACTTTCAATGTCAAAGTCGGCTTGTCTGGTAGCAACTTTGACGAATGTCGCCGATCGATAGCTTCGTTTCGTTCTGGGGATATTGCGAGCCCAATTGTATCCGGTCTGATACTTCTGCGGGCAAAAATGTTTGGACTCCCAGTATCTATCCTTGGCGGAACCGGGGGAGCTACTTTGGCAGCTATTCCGTTGGTTGTTCCTCCTGGTCCTTTTGGCTTCTTCATCACCTCTGCTGGACTCTTGAATCCATAGCTATAGGAAGGATCCATCTGAAATGGTAGCATATCACTGTCCCTGGCTCTTTTCCTCCTTCGCCAACACGCAAACAGTATCAAAGTCCCGATAGCAAGTGCGCCTCCACCAACCGATGCGACAGTAATGCCCACTATCTGAGATTTCGTCAACGTTGGGGTGGTAGATGCTGTCTCTGAAGCTGCTGTAGCTGTATTGGAAGTGATTGTAGCTGAAGTTCGTGTTGGAGAGCCTGTCGCCGTCTGAATACTGATTGTTGATGGCACTGTCGTCCGGGAGCTCGTCATAACAGCAAGACTTGAACTTCGAGAAGCTAAAGTCGAATTCGCCGTGGTTGTTAAGCTTGGAGCAATGAGGACAACGCTTGGCATTGAACTCTGTACAATCACAGTTGCAGTTATTGTGCTATGTGTGTTTGGCAGAGCATTAGCTTGGCCATTGCACATCGTATATGCATCAACCACCACGTCTTCTGTATTCTCGATTAGACCTCAACTCTGTTTGATCTCTAGGTAGGACCAACCTTTCGCATCCATACCATGACATCCACCAATATCATCCTCTGAGATGATACATTGAACCGCGCCCTCTCCCACCGTATATCCAGATGTAGAGTTCTTCGAACAGAGACAGGCTAAAGTCGGAGTGCTACCGCAAACGCTCGAAGGAAAACTGGACCCGAGGAAAGATTCGAAGCACTGCTGTGCGCAGGCTGGAACGAAATTTGTGAGTTCGGCGGAAAGACTTATGTTTGCTGCGATAGCGTGTGTTGTAATTAACGATAGTAGGAGGAAAAGATTTCGCCAGCATAGTGACATCCTCGGAACTATTGATGGAAGATCAGCATTGCTTGTTTGATCCAAGGTCACCACCACTATACATCATATTGCTGCTACACAAGATACCGTGCTCATTTTCTCCTGGGCCACGCTGCCGACCTCCTAACGCCGTTGAATATTTCTACCAACTCGTACCTCGAACCAACAGCAGAAAGAAAGTGGTGCTAACCTTGAAGAAGCGAGTATGAAGGAATCAGAGACGACCGGCGTCTCAAACATATCTATTACAAGATATAAACAGTACAATAAGAAAAGATACCCATTCCAAACCCGCTGAAAGTACAAGCAGTGACAATGAGAGTTAGGGAGAATGGGGAGAAACAGTAAGAGGGAGAAGATGGGATAATCTGATACAAACACTTTCCCTCCATCCTGGCACCACTTCGTTCGTGACGCTGAGGCTACATGGCACAGGAGGCTATTTTCAGCACCAATTGACGCTTTTCAACCAACGACGCATATCAGCGTCATCCTGGCCGGGAGAAGGTCACTTGAGAGGAATACTTCTCGCAAGCTTCATGTAGGTACGCGCTGCGATGATACTTGAACATCGTTTTATGCTATTCTTGGAAATACATGAGAGATGAAGTTGGTTGGATGGGCGCTTCGCTCAATCAGCTCGGGCGCTTCGAGGAATGGTTGGCACAAGGGTGTAAAGACACGTGATAATTAAAATCACCTGACTGCCCAACCAACCCACTAGATGACAGTTCTGGATGTTCTCAATGCTTTGCCAAGCTGCAGCGGTCTGAGTAGAAGAGCCCTGATTGGTAAAGTTACATGCAACTCAGCTTTCCCCAATTGTGGATGCTTGCTTTACCAGATCCCAATAGCTCAAATGATGGGAAAGGCGCGGAGTTACCACATGATTGCGGAGGGGTTCGCTATTGTTATCGAGAGTTCAAAAGGACTACCTTTATTAAGATAATCTCAGCTACTTCTTGACGGAAGCCGAAAGGATTAGAGAATTCAAACGACTGGACTCTTGTAAAGCAACTAATAAGGCACAAGGAGATCCTTTCTTTGAGGCTCGTCTCAGTAGTTACAGGAGTAAAGTTTGATGCAGACGATGCAGTTATGCATGTCATTGCCTCATGACTTGGTATTTGTTCCGCTGTTCCGCCTTCGCAGAAATTTCAAAAAGCGCTGCATTTCGCAAAATTCCTAAACGCTGGGGATCTTCTACCTCCATCCGATGCTATCTATCTCAAACAATACCAACGCCCGCTTTTTGTAAATCCATCGGATGACGTCGAAAGAAAATGCAAGTGAACTATCTAAGCCTTAAGATTTGTTCCTGCACGGCTCGATTTGATGACTTGATGAATTGTTTTCTCCGTCTCATCCCAGTCGTCCTGGTTGAGTTTCATCAGTTCAAGATCATAGTGCTGTCCAATGTATTGTAAAGCCTGGAAGCTTTTACGGTCGAAGACAAAGCTGATACTGACACCCACACGTCCAAACCTACCAGTACGACCGATGCGGTGAAGGTATGTTTCTGCGTCAGGCTCCGAGTCGTTTGGTCCCTTCATGGGAATGTCGTAATTGATGACCATAGAGACCGAAGAAACATCAATACCTCGAGCAAGCACGTTGGTTGTAATAAGCACCTTATACTCTCCAGTGCGAAACTTTTCCAGAATGGCATCGCGATCACCCCCTTGAAATGCGCCGTGCATCGCTACTACTTTGTGACCGTCTTTCTGCAAGCGCTCTGTAATCTGGTCTGCAGTTTTTCGCATCTATAAGCTGTCAGATGAGTCTCACCGCAAGATAATAGTGGCTTGCCTTGACGAAGATGATTGAAGAGCCAATCGTCATTAGACCGTACAATCTGGCAAGAATGTCGTACTTTTCTTCGCCAGAGGGACAATCGACAAACATTTGCGTGATACCTTTGACAGTGAGCTGATCCTTTTGAAGTCTGATTTCATTGGCTTTGGGACAGAACTGGTTGGCATAACCGTTAACCTGGTCTGGGAAGGTGGCAGAGAACAAGAGGACTTGTTGGACTGTAGGGAGCATTCTGAACTTTATTAGCATGGACACTGACAGAATAAACAGAGTACTAACTGTCGGACACGCATGCATTGATCGCCAAGGCCTTGTTGATCCAACATGTTATCAGCTTCATCCAAGCACAAAACCTTCATTTGTGAGGTATCGAATTGGCGACGCTTGATGAGGTCCATGACCGTACCCGGGGTGCCGACAACGACCATCGCGGCAACCTTCGCGTTGCGCTCCACGGCACCAGGGACAGCAGCTTGGATGGTCAAGCCTTCGACGAACTGCCCGATGTTTCTAATTACCCCCTCGATTTGACGAGCCAACTCACGACTGGGCGCAAGGCAGAGAGCTTGTGGCAGGTGTGGCTTTGTGTAGTCGAGACGTGAAAGAATGGTGATAACAAATGCAGCAGTCTTGCCAGTTCCCGACTGGGATTGAGCGATCATGTTGGTTGGCGGGTTACTAAGGAGCAAAGGAAGTGCTTTCTCCTGGATCTTGGACGGTTTCCGAAAATTCAGAGCATAGAGGCCTTTCACAATTTGAGGGTTACTAGAAACCGTTAGCAGGGACTTCTCGAGCGGAATAAATCGAGTACTTGCATTCCAAGATCATCGAAGGACTTGAAGGAGTGGAGAGGACTGTCCACATCACCCTGGATGTCGCTCAACTTGACCTGCACATCAAAGGTAGCCTCGTGAAGCTGCGAACCACCCAGAGGCTCGGTCGTGCCATCAATCTGACCACCCAATTGTTTCTCCTTATCATCACCTGTAGCTGGAGATGCGACCTCGTCTGCCCATGAAGTATGTTCTTTAGCCTCGCCCGAAGTCGCCAAAGGTGAGAAGGCAGTTGACGAACCATTCAGTGTGGAGGAAAGCGGTTGTGAGATTCGGTCCGCGATGGATTCAGAAGCCTTTGTAGTATCAGACATCTTGATGGTTGGAGATTGGAGGTGAATCTGAGTAGCCGTGAGTTGTATGATGTGGGATGTTTTCGCAGCTGCTCAGAACGTCGGCGTCGGGCGCAGTAGGGTTCGCTATCTTGTGCAAAAGTGAGTAGACCAAGTTGGCCAAGTAGTGCCAGTGGAAAAGATATTTGAGGTCGTGGTGAGAGTATAGACAGACTAATCGATGTTCATAGAGATCAAAGGAAGTTTGTCTGGAGCTCTGAATAATTATGGAGCTCTTCCACTTTCAGTCAAAGGGCGGGGTGGTACCTTCGTACGGAGGCAGCTGGTGGGAGGTTCGCTCCAAAAGTCCTGACCTGGTGGACCCTGCCACTCAAGGCTGCTAAGCCCCTGGCCAGCCACCTCGCGGGCAGACTTAGCAGCAGCAAGCCCTAAAGCTACAGGTCTCCTACCCTAATTTATAGGCTGGATAGCCTGTAGTATTACCCGTAGCCCGGCTTTTTATAGGCTTCAACGCCTACAACCTATTGCTGGGAGACAGTCCCTCTACGGAACAACCGCGGTCTCTTTTGGTAAGACCCAGGATTTTTAGAGCGAATCTCCGTACATATTGTACATGTACAGTATGATGGTTGGCGCCGGATGCCTGGCCTAAAACTCAGGCTCCTATCAACATCGCGGCCCGACTCGGACCCGACCCCTCTTGCGCCTTTTACTCTGTTGTCCAACGACTCAAACTTGAAATTGATCGAACTCTCGCATAAGCTCCACTCGAACTATGTCCTGTGTTCTGGTTTGAAGCATACGGAGTCAGCCCCTTCCTCGACTATGAACTTGCACTGCCTAGCTTGCATTGTACGATATTCATGACGTTGAACTATCACCAAATTCGTTGTCATGGCCGATGTAGATATAGCCCCAAACTTTGGTCTTGAGCTCAAGGTACGTCGTCGCATGCGCAATTTATGAACCGTCACCGGTCTAAATGGTGCTATCTCTTAGGATGCCTTCAAGCCTGTCAATGCGTGGGTTTCGAACGGGATCAATTGGCTCGACGATATTCAGCAATTTTACCGCGAACGAAGTGTCATCGAAAAGGAATACAGCGCAAAGCTCAATGCCTTGGCTAAAAAATACTTTGAGAAGAAGTCTAGGAAGTCGAGTAGCTTGAGTGTTGGGGATACACCTGCTATGACACCCGGCTCTTTGGAGAGGTACGGATGGGGTATACAGAGGATTGGATTAAGCTGACGCGGCTTTCTCAGTGCTTCCCTCACAACATGGACCACACAACTTACCACTCTGGAATCTCGAGCAGCGGAACACGATCGGTTCGGAGGAGAATTGATTTCGCACGTCGCAGAACCCTTGAAGGTTATAGCGGGCCGATATGAAGAACTCCGGAAACGGCATGCCGATTTTGCGGATAAGTTGGAAAAGGAACGAGATTCCAGTTATGGTGATCTGCGTAAGATGAAGGGAAAGTACGATGCAGTATGCCAAGAAGTTGAAAACAAACGGAAGAAGACAGAATCATCATTTGATTACTCGAAAACGAAGGCCCAGAACGCCTACCAGCAACAAATCTTAGATATGCACAACGTCAAGAACAGCTATTTGATCAGCATACATGTCACAAATAAGCAGAAGGAGAAGTACTACCACGAATATGTACCGGATCTACTAGACAGTCTGCAGGATCTGTCTGAGTCAAGAACAGCGAAACTCAATGGGATATGGTCACTGGTAGCTCAGCTCGAAAGTGGCATGCTAAAGCGCAGTACCGATTACTTGGCGCATCTCTCTTCGGAAATACCACGAAACCTCCCCCCACTGGATTCGATGATGTTTGCTAGACATAATGCCGGGCCATGGCAGGAGCCAGCGAACAAAACGTTTGAACCCAGTCCTGTATGGCATGACGACGGCGTCATGGTGGTTGATGAAACTGCTAAAGTCTTCCTCCGAAACGTATTAGGGAAATCCAAAGCACAACTAGGAGATTTAAGAAGAGAAGTGGATAAGAAAAGGCGCGAAGTAGAAGGCGTCAAACGAGTGAAGCAACAAATCCGAGAAGGCAAGGACAAGAGGAGCGAAGTGGACGTTGTTGGCGCTCTCTTCCTCATGCAGGAAGAGCTCCACCAAGTGGATCACAAACGCTTGACAGCAGAAGTTGAGACGTCCACAATTACTGAGGCGGTTGGGGATGTTACTCTTGGTGCCAAAAGCCATAACTTCAAATCCCAAACGTTCAAGATCCCGACCAACTGTGATTTGTGCGGTGAGCGTATTTGGGGGCTTTCAGCAAAGGGATTCGACTGCAGAGACTGTGGCTATACATGTCACAGCAAATGTGAGATGAAAGTACCGGCCACATGTCCAGGCGAGCAAACCAAGGAAGAGAAGAAGAAACTTAAGAGCGAGAGACAAGAAGGCGCCAATGGCTTAAAGAGCCCTACAGGACCCACAGACGGTGTTGCTGAGCTTCCAACTATGAGTCGTTCCAACACCATGAACTCTTTAAGCTCTGGCTATGCAGCAAGTGCTCATCGCTCAGTTTCAGGTGCTCCTCCGAAGACCCCAACAGATGAAGCATCCTCCGCTGCTAAACCGGCCATCAGCGGTCCTAACACGCTACGAAAAAGTAGGATTGTAGCTCCACCTCCTTCTGCGTACGTCAGCGAACTACCAGGGAGTGCTGTCAATGGTTCAGCTACATCAAACGAGCAGAGAGGAAGAATCCTATATGACTACCAAGAGAATGATGTTGGCGAGATCACTGTTTCAGATGGCAGAGAAGTCACGATTCTTGAGCCTGATGGTTAGTCTCCATTTACTGATACATCAACGCACTTGCTAACATTAACGATCAGATGGCGGTTGGACAAAGGTACGAGCAGGCGCTAAGGAAGGCCTCGTCCCCACCTCATACATTGAGATCTTACCCTCCGCTCCTCCACGACCCGCATCTAATTACTCGAACTCCGGCTCCTCGATGGGTGGTGCCAGTGTCAACACGAAGAAGCAAGGGCCGGCAGTCGCACCAAAGCGTGGCGCGAAAAAGTTAAAGTACGTAGAAGCGTTATATGCATACACTGCGCAAAGTGATGCTGAACATAGCATGGTTGAGGGGGAGAGGTTCGTGCTGATCAAAGCGGACCCTGGAGATGGGTGGGCCGAGGTGGAGAAAGGTGGCGTTACGAAAAGCGTCCCTGCAAACTATGTTCAAGCTGTGTAAAGGGGTAATGGAGTGGTTCCAAGCTAGGTACGTAAATGAGGGGATGCTTATGAGAGATGAAAATTCTTGATAGAATGCGGTTGCTTGGGCTGGACATAGCAGTATGCATCGTATGACGGCGTTATTGGTTATATGGCTTCATGAAATGCATATTTAGCAAGCAAGAATTCATTTCTCGCACTCTCCAACCTGAGGAAGTGTACAGATCAAGAGTGGTTATATGCATGTACAAGAACGCATCTTAAAGTGCAAAGGCCCCCAGGTTGTTAGCAAGTGCTCAAGTCTAATATCAATGCTTTTACGTCTGCACTATGGTACGCTGCTCATTCCTCCTACGTCCGTTTCTCCAAAACACATTGACCGCATATTTAGACGTCACTAGTTTTTCCGAGTTGACCGCCTTAAATATCTCCTTTACTGCTTCAAATCATCTATTGCTGTCAGCTCTCCTGCGACAGCTTTCAAGCTTCAATCCCTCACCCACCTCGCAATTATCTCCGAGACGGTGTCGATCAATTGCTTCAATGCAAGATCATGTTTCACTCCTCATTTTAATGCTGTCCATCTGAACATCGCATCTATCTCATCCAGCAACTTCTTCAAACTCCTTGACATCAAGTTCTCGTTACTCAGCGTTGCCTTATACGGTAAGAAATAAAGTCATCTACATAGCCTAGAAGCATCTTCCAAATTCAAGAGAGCCATCACTACTTATGCAAAACTCCAGGATGCACAGTCTGAACTCTTTAAATCACGTTCTTGAGATGTTATGGATTGTCTTGAAAACAATCTTTATGTCTCTAACTTTGGTCCGACAAGTCACGTACCAGACATGCTGTCGAATTATTTTAAATTTCTAGTGAGCTCTTCCTCTTTCTACCGTCGTCACTATCCATTATAGACGGGACAGCAGGGACGCTCATCGTTCTCTCGGCTCCACAAGAACTCGTCACTCACTCGCTCATATTATCAAGATCTTTTGCAGCATAGTATTGATTGGTAATAGCGAACGAGTTTGCATGCTTTCTAACTTCAATCCATTCCACCCCCAAAACAAATCATCAGAATCTCACACGGCTTCCAACAGAATTGAAGGGTCCCGATCTCAGGAGTCTTTCCCGGGGCTCTATTCGAAAGCTGATTCACTTGGCCACATCTCACCGGCGTCTGTCCGTAGAGAGAAAGGGTATACTCAATTGTATCAACTTAAAATGCTCACCGAGGCATTTGCGACGCATGAAGCTACAAGTCTATCCCTTTTTGGCTAAAACACTAGGGTTTGAAACAGAGCCATTCTGGTTTTGCTACGCAGGTAGGTCGCGAGGATCAACAGAAAATCTGCGACATTCTGCCTAAGATAATGGAAAGTAGAACTCTTGAGTGCACAGTTCGATTTGCTGGCTGTACGAGGTATTTTGTCCACACCTGCCAGGCTTTAAGAGCCTCGACCAGCTTATCCACCTCCAAAGCGTTCGGGATTGACTTCAAACGAAATGCGCATCTCTCGCATGGGTGCGACCGATGGAAATGAATCCCAATGGCGACACCGAATGAAAGCATTGAGACAGCGCCTGTGAGTGGAGGAGACTGCACATAGAAGACCAACCCTGACAAGGCTTCGCCATACTGCGGATGCGCTGAAGATGTTGGATTGCAGTCAATTTTCTTCGTTCCAACATGACAGGGGACTCTGCGGCGCTCTTTGCGACATTCTGTGCAGCAAACCGGCAATTTTCTTATGTACATACGGCTTGAGAAGAACGCTTACTGTCCCGCGCAACCAATCACAAGTGTCATGGATAAATCCTTCAGAGGACTGGCACATTTATTTGCAGGCTCTCGAAGGCACAGTTTGTTCAAGTTGGGTTGTCTATTCCCAGCCCTTTCCATACTTCTAGTGAGGCTATGCGAGGAATATGCCTTGTGACCTGCGGTCCCATGCCTTATGATGCTTTGATGCCTTCTGATGGATTTATATTCAATCAAAGCCTCTTGCAATCTATCTAATACTATCTTAACGGGTATCTTCTCTCTTCCTGACTTTTCTCGCAACCATGGTGCTCGCGTATTCTCATGCCGAATGGTTTGTCCCTAGCCTACAGGAATTAATAGAGTCGGAGAAAACCTCAGTTCGAAAATGCATTTGGCATAAATCGAGGAGAAGTCCAAAAACGGACGGTGCACAACTGATTCGATGTTCCTACCGGATTGCTGAGTGGGATGCCAGAAAAGCTGATCAACTCATCCGAGAGCTTCGCGATGTCCCTGATCAAAAAAATAGGTGTTTGAAAGCCATCCAAGAAGTCTCACAACTACTCCTATGCAAGAGTACTCATCGATCATCCAACAGTGGAACGATATCCGATTACTGGGTTGCAGAGTTAACCTTGATGGCCCACAACCTTGCTCGAGACGCCCCAATCAAAAATACGAAACCATCCTCACCACAACATCCAGTAGATATCATCCCGGTTGGCCAAGTCCAGGAACGACTTGGATTGACATTAGGAAGCCGAATACAGTGCCATGGAAGAGGACGGATGGGTAACTGCGGAAACTGGATAAACAAGAGAAATGGAGAACGAATCATCGCTATCACAAGACAACTTGGAGCGGACTGGCGGCTTTCAACTGCCTTATTAGACTTGTTAGAGGAGCTCTCTGTCTTGGTAATGTGTCGACGCTGGCATCAAGACCAAGCACCTGCAAAAGTGAAGGATTGGACTACCATCTTCGAAACCAACGAGGCATCGAAGAAACATCGAGTCGACGACCGGATCATTAATCCCCAGACCCCTAACAAAGAACGCAGCCGCAGTCCTTCTGTCGAAACCCCCGAGACACAAACGAGCACTGTTTGGACTACTTCCAGACGGTCGCAAAGCCCCGTCTCCACCGCTACAACGCCGCAGAGCATTTCATCCTTGCACCGAAGAAGTATACGTTCATCACTTAGTGGTGAACTTTATGGACAGAAAGTTGACCTCTACCTCGAGCAACAATCCGTCTCGCCGACTCCAGCATCGCGTCGACAGAATGCAGCGACAAAAACTGGCCGACAACCTGCGCCAGCGCCCACTTCTCCTACTTTTGAGCCATTCTCAACCATCAAATCCTCGCTGAAGGCAGCCGAATATGTCATGGAGAAGGTTAAAGAAAAAATATCAAGCAGAGAATCTCCCTCCGGGTTCGTATACGGCTTTCGACGTCATGGTTGTGATTTGATAAAGATCGGAACCACCAGGACAACAGTAGCCCAGAGATTGAGTTCAATAGGAATACAGTGCAAGTACACACCAATTGTGGTATTCCAGATAGCGACGGATCACGCGATGAAAATCGAGCGTCTCGTACACCGGCATTTGTACAAGCAAAATCGCCGAGAATGCTTGCTCAACGGCCTTTGCAACGAAGGTCGAGGTTGTGCGGCTCGACACAAAGAATGGTTTGAAGGCGTGAGCGATGCGTACGCAGAAGCTGTTGTGCGGGCTTGGGTGCAGTGGATGAAATTAGAACCTTATGATACTGAAGGAGCTTTGAAACATGCGTGGATGCTTCAGGCGAAACTGTTCAATTTAAGCGCTCCGGGAGACATCTGGATGCGGTGGACTGAGACCGCGCCGTTGGAGATAATTAAGAGAGAACAGGAACAGCAAACACTCGACGAGGCCATCAGAGAGGAGGAGGTTCTCCGAATGGTGAATGTGCTTAGTAGCCAACTCGTTCTATCGAAGTCGGTAGCAATGACGAGCAGAGAACCCATTGGTGTATCTGATCTTGCAGCTCCTGTTGCACTTTCCAGCTTAGTGGATGTATTCGCTTAAAATAGCGGTAGGGGAAAGTTCCGCCGAATCTGGAGGTTCAAGTAATGATGGTAGAGACAATTTAATTTC
This sequence comes from Hyphodiscus sp. D1413, assembly GCA_003988895.1. Taxonomy (NCBI): domain Eukaryota; kingdom Fungi; phylum Ascomycota; class Leotiomycetes; order Helotiales; family Hyphodiscaceae; genus Hyphodiscus; species Hyphodiscus sp. D1413. The sequence goes on from QYAO01000035.1 coordinate 97,126, forward strand.
TTCAATATAACACAACTCCCAACCCATTATGCCTTACCCCCTTTACGTGTTTCACTCGGTTAGTAGGCTGGTAGGAACTATAGTCATGGTCTCTATGAGGATATATTTGTGGAAATCAAAGTATGTTCTCGGCTAGCCTTGGTGTGAAAACCTGCAAAGCGACTTAGTGTAACTCCTTGCAAGAAAACAGTACAGACAAAACTTTGGCTGTGTTTGACGTTATATTTCATCCTCCAAGAATTTCCACCGCTCTCTCGAATATTGATGAATTGGACCAGGCAATGTAGCTTCCCAAACGTGAAGCCGCAACTCAGCCGGAAGCTCATTGAACCATAGAGATATTAGAGTACCCAGAAGTGCACTGTCCAAACTGGCTTTGATTATTGTAATTAGCAAAGATGATACATTATGAGTGATTTTCAGAGTTTTGAAAAGAAGAGGAAGTCGAGAAAGCGGACGGGAGTTAGTGTCCTCGCTCCCAAAGTATTACACACAATCGACATATGAGCCTCCATTTAACGGTTTTTTACCTACTTTCATATTTATCGAGCGGCAATGCCTAATTATTCTTGCTCAGGACTATATCTGTTTATTGGATAACTCGAACTTTTTGACTCTTCGAACGGTGGAGGCTACATCAGGACATGGAGTGTCAAAGTCTTTTGAGCGGTTGAGGCAACAATTGTAGTGTTTATCAAATATAGTTTACAGTAGCTGTGACTAGCTCTACAATAACCCTTTGCCAGCTATCGCGGCTTCCTCTTCTGCCTTCCACCAGTACCCAGCGCCTTGCCTACGCAGCCGCGTTGCCCCTGCAGCATCCTTTGCTCTGAGACGTTCCCTTCATGCAATCATGTATTAAAAAGCCCTTATACATACCTTCACTGTATCATCAAAGCCTGCCTCCCCCCTTCGCGCAAAGCAGCCGCTACTCCTTCCCTCTCCCTCGCCCTCCGATTCCTCATCGTAACATACCGGCCCAGGATCCCCGTATCCCAAAACAGCCTCACCTCCAGAAACTGCAGCCCCTCCGTGCCCTCCCCGTCAGCCGCCTGTCCAACGGTCCACACAAAGAATCTGGGCGCCACAACCTCCTCGCTGTCCCCCTTCAGCCAGAAATGCGTCAGGAATTCCCCGTACACCACATCCCTCCCGTCTGGCGAGGGCACTACTCTTATCTCGACGACTTCATGCCACATTCGTGAGAAGGGCGTGAAGAGTCGCTGCGTCTTGTCCCAGATCTTCGAGCCCCCGAGATGTGCATCTCCGTTATTGTCGTGGAACATGGCGACGGGAGCGTAGAATGTGGTTGAGTGTATTTTGGAAAAATTGAGCGAGTCGGTCACAAGTGTGTATTTCTCTATGAAGCGAAGGGTTCGCGATTGTCTGGAATCGGAATCGAAAGGGCCATGGTGAACGAAAGACATGATGCAAATGATGTACAAAGTAGCTCTAGGTATATAAGGCTGGTATCGATCACGTGACGTGGTATAATTCAAGTTGAAAAGGGAAAGGGGCTCCGCAGACTCCTACGTTCTAACAAAGGAGTTCCTTTTGATATTTTAAGGTTTCGCGACAATTCGTTTCTTTTATATCTTGCTCTTCAGCCCTGCGGGGTTGCATTTCGGGATGAAGCTTCACGGCCGTATCGCGTCGGCAACCGGATCCTCGATCCTTAGACCTGTACAAACTCCGGTGGTGAGATTCCCATTCGCACGGAACCAACCGGATTATTCACCTGTGGTTCGAACGAGAAAGGGATCTATCGAGGCTGTTCGTTATTTCACAGTAAACTTACCCGGTGGCACCTGCGTATATCCGTTTCACGAGGTCGAGGTTGAGGTCGAAGTCTACTAAGATGCTGCGAGTCACGGGTAGCGGGAACCAAAAATTAACATCCAGGCTATTAGAGACCTGATCACAACGAGAACTCCAAAAGCGCGGAGGATACAGAAATTTCTTAGAATTTTACTTTCTCTCTTTGATCCCACTTGAGGTTCGCATCCATCCGAAGGTCGTGGCAATGCCTCACGTATATTATCTCTCGCCCGACGATCCCGTCGATCCTTCAGCCAATGATTAAGATTACGGACGTTGGCTCACGGCCACGCGACTTCACCAAACTCATGAAACCAGAGATCATTCCTCGCTTTCATCACTATGGAGCTACACAACCAGCACCTAATGAGTAACGGTGACCGTGAAATCCGCATTCAGCCCTTTCCCAACCGGCACGGTGAACTCCCCCGTCTTGGCATTTTGACTTCCAGCAACGCTCTTCCCATTGACAGAGCACCCACTGGGCTTCCCGCTCAACCCCAAGAACGTGATGCTCGTCACCTGTACTCCTGCATCATACCCATAAGTGCCCTTTGCGGTAAACGTCTTCCCATCAAAAGCGAAGTTGATAAGTGTTGTTCCCTTCTGCACAAGACTCACTCCATCGTCGATATACAGCGCTCCGGATGCTTTCCCGTCGCTCCCGACTGGGACGATGATCTCGAAATCTTTCTTTCGGAGCTCGGTGGTTGTCATGGCTGATTCTACTCGTTGGGGGACGATGACGCCGCCGCGGTAGTGAAGGGGGATTGTCTCGATGTCTACATCGTTGATCTCGATGCTGGCGCCGTGGCCTTGAGCAGGAGCGTGCGTGTACCAGTCGTAGAAGATATCTCTTGGGAGGTAGAGGTCCACTGTCGTGGAGTTCTCATCCACAACTGGACTTACGAGGATTGAGGGGCCGAAGAAATATTGCATCTCGAGGCCGAAAGTGTTTGTGTCGTGAGGATAGATGTAAAACATTGGGTTGACAAGAGGTGTGCCATCGACCGTCTGTAAGTACAAGGCCGTGTAGATGTAGTCCAGGAGACGGTACCGGATATCGATAACTTTCCTTGCAGCCGCAGCAACTGTAGGCCATTGATAAAACTCTTGAGGGATACTTGGCGGATACGCATTGTGGTCTCGGTAGAACGGTGAGAATGCTCCGAGTGTGGCCCATCGGGCGCAAAGCTGCTCTGTCGTACTATCTCCATATCCGCATACATCGGAGCCAACCATTGGAACTTGGTAGATGGAGGCAAATCCTAACATTGTTCGGATCGAGAGTTGGTAATGTAGCCAATCACTGATATTATCACCAAGCCAATGGCCAACCTTCTTGCCTGCTCCGGCAAAGGTGCTGCGAGTGATGATGAGTGGTCGATCGGTTGGTCGACGATTCAGCATGGCTTCTTGCGATGCGGAGGACATCACTAATTCTGATGAGCAGCGATTCGAGCACGAATTGGGAATGAGACTTACTAGTTCCGAAAAGGTTGTGGGTATCATACATTGCCAATCCATTCTGGTGGATGACATCTGTATTGACAGTGTGATTCGAGATTCCACCTCCTGCAGCATTGTCCTCATAGGTGAAAGCTGCTGCATTATGGATCGCGTATTTGGGATAGAGCAAGTCCCTTCCTGGGAGGCCAAGCTCTTGGCCTGGAGCCTGCCGTTCAAAGACCTGTTCAATCTCCGTTTGAGAAGAGGAAGTGCCTTCGATCACTCTCTTCTCCTTCTTGCCGGGGCATCCAGAAGGCTGGAATTCACATGGCCATCCAGGGAGTGGCCGTGGAGGTGTACGAACAGCCGGTGGTGTTGGAGGATATCCGACAGCTGCTGCGTATGGATTGTCGCAGGGGAAATTGCAAGGAAAGTTTGACGGTTCGTTCATGTCGATCCACAAACCATCAATATCAACACCGTTGGTAGGATCAAAGAAAATGGAAAACTCATTGTTCCAGTAGTTCTGAACATCGGTGTTGAACCAATCCGGGAATACTGTGACCCCTGGCCAGACAACACCAAGCCAGAACGACCCATTCGATCTCTTGAGGAAGATATCATCAGTTGCACCTCTTTCGTAAGGCGGGTAAGGCTGATAAGCGACAGCAGGGTCAACCATGAGAATTTGATGTTGGTTATTAGCATGCAGATGATGATTGATATCTTGCATCATATCAAGCGGGAATCTGTCCGGGTCAAGTGAGAAGACCTGAAACATCTCAGTCAGTGAAAATTTTCGTTAGAGCGATTGACTCAGCACCTACCTTTCTCAAGTCCATATAGTCAATATCTGTCCACATAGTCTCCAACGGAATCTCAGCTTGCGAGTAGTTGTATATAACCTCAGCCACGGCAAAGGCATCCTGGTATCCGTATCGGCAATTGTGGAATCCGAAGCCCCAATAGGGCATCATGGCAGCTAGCCCAACGACCTCTGCGTATTGCTGCGAGACTGCAATGGGAGTCGGACCAGCTACGAAATAGAAATCCAAAACGCCTCCCAGCGTATTATATTCAAGATACTGGTGTCGGCCATCAGTGTTGTTGAGTTTGACATCCATTCCATTAGAATTCAAGAAGAACACTCCATGGGTACCCGAGACTCTATGCTCGAAATACACGGGATGATTTCCGTAAAGATTGGCTCCCAGCGGAATACCGTAGGCATCTTGAGACCAAAGTGTACGTATGTAGTTGGTGGTATTGAGACGCAGAGGATCTGAATGCTCGCCGAGTCCGTACAGGTTTGGATGGTTAGGAAGATTGGTGCGTAATCGAAGGTATTGAGACTCGAATACGATGCTTGCTGCAGAAGTATCGAAGAGAACCTCTCCAGTGCTCGATCTTGTGATTGAGAAAGAAAAGGGAGAAGCAGTGTAGTGAAACTGGATGTTCGCTTTCGCGGAGGATGAACCAGAGCTGGCGGAAGGGCGTTGGAACACAGATTCGGGGACCTGGTAAACACTATTTGCTGCATCTTGGATCTTGACGTGGATACGGTCATCTGAGATACATTAGTGAGCACACCTTATTATAAAAATATGAGAGGGTCATTTACCAGTCTCGTAAACAACGGACAGTGTCAAATCTGTCAAGTCTGTGCCGTACACATTGCAAGCCGTGCCAGCGAGATGTAAGTCTGCAGTGAGACTCGAAGATGTAGTCTTGACATTCGAAGCTTTGTAGCCCGGGCACGAAGCCAATGGATCACTCGATGGAGCTCTCACGTCAATCGTGCTGGCGACGACAGCCGTCGCCACGAAGACAACCCAGGAGAAGACAGGAGCCATTTTGGCAAACAGAGAAGTCGTGAAGCTCTTCCATCTTGGTGGGAGGCAGTCGTCTAATATAAGTTCTGGTCTGGCATCAGCGGGGTAGTAGTCGCGAGCAGCAAGTATCCGCAAGGATGTAACCAAGATTTTCCATCTCATCACCAGCGGGGCAATCAAGGTGCATGTTACCGAATTGACCGGCTTCCCCGGTTAAGCTGTATGTCAGAATATATTGTTAAGCTTACTTCAACGTAGAAAAAACGGGCCGAATGTGGGGTAAGAGTTGCGGGGGGTCTTTGGACGCGGGGATCAACAGCCCGATTTCAGGGGAATTGCCCAATGAGAGGTAAACAAAGAGACAATTTCTTTTCTGGATGATCTGCTCGCTTTTGCACGTGGGCCTCCAAGAGTGGAGGAGATTATCATGACCGAAGCTATGGGCCAGAAACGCAGCGAGAAATCAGCCGATGCGAATCTAAACAATGGGAATCCGCGAGTTGATGCAGTATTATCACTTCTCCACTTCTATGAGCTCCGAAAAAAGTGAGGGCTCAGCTCTTGTCATGATCATCCCAAGGCCCTTCATCGGCAAGGATCGAGCCTTTCATTCTCTGGATAATCCCAACCCTTGCTGGAAGTCGAAAGCGAGCCTCTTTTCGTCGACTATCGTATGCACCTCTTTGACGTCGAGGCATGTTGTGAGTTCAAGAGCCTGCGCGGACGGGACAATATTTGAAATTCGTATTAGGACGGCCCAGTAGGCTAGAATAATTTGCAATTTGCAAGTATTTCGTAAAAATCTCTAGGGCATATATCCACGCTCAGTAAAACATCAGTAAGAATAGCCACTTACAAAGCTACAGATCATGATCCTCCACAAACTCTCCATGTGTCCCTTGCAAATACGAAGTCATCTTCGGCCCGTCAGAAATATTATCAAGCCCTCATTCCTAAGATGGCAAGTCGTCCCACACTCTCCTCCCATCCAAACACCAAATGCATCCGCATGAACGTCATTCTCTGCTCAAGCCATATGATCTCCTCGTTGGTCAATTCCATGACCTCCTGGACTGTTCGACCTAGCAGTTGTTCCCAAGCTCGGACACTCCAGAGTAGCTTGCCCGGTGTGATGCAACCTGTTTCGTCGACGAGCATTCCGATGATTGTTGGGTTGAGGTAGAGCTTGAGTAACTTGGAACAGTTATTGCATGATATTTCGAGCTCGTTAGCATAGATTGGAACACCGCAGCTACAATAAAGCATGAGACTCAGTGCTACAAATAAGAAGTGGGGAGCAGACCATGTATTGCACAGAAGCATATGCTGGAGCTGTAATTTGACGAGAGACACCTCCATGATTGTAACGTTGATATGGCCGGTGAAGGAATGACTAGGATTGTTGCGCACCCTAGAATCGATGTCAGTCCAAGATAATGTAGACGAGGAAGTTAGGCGACTTACCAGTCATCAATATCAGCAAGTCGGAACAAAATCCTATTTATTCCATACTCCGCGCCGTCAATGACATCTTCATTGAACACATCGTCAGGAAACTCCACGCAAAGGCTCTCCTTCTTCGCCAACCCCACCGCGAACTTCCTCAACCACTCTGCATCCGGGAATTCAGGATCAACGTCCACCATAGTCGTGCGTTGAATGCCAATATTCCCTTTCCCAGAAAACAACTCGACTCGATAACCGGGATTCGAAATCAACAAGATCGTCTTGCCAGGCTGCCAATCCTTCGCCGAGTCAATCGTCTCGCCCCATAGCGTCCATCGAACCTCCCCCGTGTTGTCAAAAAGATTGACCTCAACCAAGTCGCTCTCTCCTCCTGTCTTCTTCGAAATCCGCTTCTTTGCCCCAATGCTTTTAACGCACAGGAGGATCTTGGCTCCAACAGCCCCATCGTGACCTCCGCTTCTAAGATAGCTGTCGAGTGTCATGAGACCTTGAAGTGGTTTACCTGTGCGGTAAGTGAGCGGTGTGCGGCAGATGCTATCTGTCGCGCTGCTGGTATGAATCATGACATGATCGGAGGTGACGCGACCTGGAAAGAGATTGGCGCTGATGAGAACCCCTTGGATTGCGGTAGCACTTGCTTTAGTAGCATCGGAGATGAAGGCAGTCCAAATGGAGAGAAGCTGACCGAGCTTGAGAGGATAGTGGCAGCGAGAGAAGTACAGCTTGATCTTCCCGCGACGAGTCAGAGATTAAAAAGCCAATTGCTAGGAAAAGGATTTACCGAGATCGCAGCAGTATCGTCCTTCACAATCAAATAATGCCAACCAGCAGCCTTCGGCTGCTTCGGGCTACTGCCATGAATGGTACTGAGATTGGCGATTCTTCCAACGAACGTAACAGCCTTCGGGCCAGGAATCAAATTATCAATTGAACATTCATCATACTCGCGCTCGGGGTTCCATTTTCGTTTGAGAGGATCGAGAGCATCTGCCAGTTCCTCTTCGGTAAAGCCATCGCCTGGTTTGCTTGGTGATGAAGATTGGGCTTCCATGTCTTTTTTGGCGGGCGTGGGAGTTTCTCCCTTGTAGAAAGAACGGGTGCTGGGATATGAAAGAGTCATTTGAAAATATGCCAACTCAACTGTGAGGTAAATGATCATTGGCAATGACTACTTGCTGCCGGAAATTCTTGGATGAGCGAGCCTTGGAGAGGTCGACGAAGGCCCAAATTGGAAGGTGGGGCCTGCGTCGCTTCAACAACATAACGTACAATTGAAGGCTGGCACTTGCAAATCACTGGTAAATAATGTACAAGGTTTGGAGAAGAGCAATTGCTCATCTGCTTTTATATTGATCTAGTGAATGAATGCATGGCACTTATCGCCATGTGGTAGAGGTCAATTAATGCAAGTTTTCGATTTGTATCCCCGTCATCCGCCACTCAAGACCGCAAGTCAAAACCAGATCTGAGAGAACATCATCAAACTTTAAAAAAGCTTATGTTCCAAAGTCATGTCATTTTCAGGCTCGAGACCAACACACGCACGGAAGATGTTGACCAGCGCACCTCGCTGCTTAGCAAGAGCGTTGATAACTGGTGTTCCTGGTGGGGTCAAAGGGGCCTTGAGCATGTAGCTGAGGATGCTAAGCACACTGTGGAAGTTCTTGAAGTCCTTGGTCGCAACACCGTCGTTGGAGCGGGCCTTCCACTGGATGCGAGTCATCATCTCGGTGATAAGGACAAGATCAATGATCAATGGGGAAGCGAGAAGGGAGTCCTCGCAGACATTGAAGATACTACGAGTGTCAGTAGAAGCACTTGGTGAAGACGTTGCAGACTTACGAGATTGTTTGATGACCTCCCATGAAGATCTCTGCATAGTACTCATCCAAAGCGCGCTTGTTGTCACCAACGGCTGGCATATACTTGATGACTACTGTGTGATCAGGGTGCTCGCCCTCCTTGTAAAGCACAGAGTTGGCTTCAACCATGTCATCAACAACGTTGGACTTGGAAATCTCCTTGGAGCGGAATTGCCTTTGGGAGCTGAGGTTCTTTCCGTCGTTGTTGCCAAGGTGGTTGTAGCTTGCAATGGAAGTGAGTTTGATACCGGCACTGATCAAGAAATCGACAAGAGCAGACTTCATCTTGGTCTGACCAGACTTGAAGTCATCACCACCGATGAAGGCGTTGTGCTTCTCAGCAAGTTCAATGCAACCTGGAACGAAAGTATTCTGAGGAGAACCATTGATGAAGGGAGCATTCTCGAGAATACAAGCAACAGCGAAGACAGTGGAAGGTGCAACTTCTTCATGCCCAGTCTCGATAGCCTTCATGAGATTGTCGGCGGTGTCATTGATGCCCGGAATGAGATCAGCAAATCGCTCAGTGTTAGCGGTCCATTGGACAATGACTTTCTCCAATCCATTGTTGGCTTTGAAATCCCTGATATTTGTAAGCATGTAGCATACGTCTGAAGGGAGACACTAATTTACCGAATGTCCTTACGGATCTGCTCAACATGCTCAAGACAGGCCTTGCTTCCCTTGATGAGGTTGTCGGCACGATCTTCTTGATTGGCAGCAATGAAATCGGGATAGTAAATGCTAGGAAGAGGAGTCATCTCAGCCATTTCCTTCTTGACCTGAGCCTTCAAGGTTGGCTCGAGCACGGCAGCTCGATCCATAGCTTGAGACAGGTTTAGCTTGCTGATGTCCCAACCGCCAATGACAAGATCATTGGGGTGAACCATTGGCAAGACATCATGGAATGGAATGTTGACATCCTTGGCAGTCTTTGCATTTGTGCCCAACTTCATGGTGGAACCCATGACGACAGATCCGTAGTAGTTGGCAGCACGGGGGCCTTCGCGAGTATCCCAGACGAGGCCACGACGGTTAGCAATGATACCAGCGGTAACGGTGGTTCCATTGTTTCCACCCCATCCGACAAGCATCATACCGGTCTTAGGGACATGGCGTTCGGTCTTGAAGTCATACACCGTCTCCTTGGGAGTAGCGACATACTTGCCTTCAGCGCTTTGGGTGACCGAAGTGGTGCGATAGGTGTACTTGGAGTTGATCAGATTGTCGGTGTAGACGACGTTGGGAGAGTTGACAGTGAAGAGGTCGGTGGGTGGAGTGGTGCTACCATGTCCGTTCGCAGAGCCGTTACCGTTCGTAATATCATCAGCGTGAGGAGCCATGTTTATCAGAGAGTTATGCAGGATGATAAACGGGTACGCGGGATTGAGTGTGTTGGCTGTTGGAGATGTTTATCTGGTAAACGGCGAGTCCGATGCCCCTGCGGCGGAAGAGCAACGGGCTCCTGCGAACGGATGGTGCGAGCTGTTGGAGAAGGTCAGTGAATGGTTCTTTCTTGAATGGATACATATGGTTGTCTATCGTGTCTTCCGTCTACAGAATTGGAAAGAGGACTGTGCAGCACTTACGAGTTGAGGAGATTGGAGAACGTCTTGGCGACTGGTGTGATCTGACACCAGATCACTGGATACTTGGGTGAGGTATTGAAGTGAAGATTACTTGATTGTAGATTTCTGGTGCTTGACTGTGGTGTTGGGAAGGGGAAGAGAAGGGATGGAGATGAGAAATTTAAGGAAAGCGCCGGGTGGATGTTGAGGACGCTTACTCTTATCGGCCGCCCCACCTAATTAATCTAAGGAGGGGTACTTTTGTACCTAATCATAATCGCTCGAACTTCGTGAGACAATTCATTGAGGTGGTGCAGAACGCTATCGTGGCTTCCTCTCATTGATGCGTTCTACGATGATGCGATACCGGTGTACAGATAGCGAGGCCTTGATATCAGATCGTTGGCGAAGATCCTGAGTTTGGCATGTGGGTGCTGATTAAGGTCCTGGTACTGTACGAAGATTGAAGGTACTGTAAAAGCGAGGACCTGCATTGATAACGATACCCACGGTCATACGACACACTTCAAGAGACTTTGGATGATTTGACAAATTCGAGATGCCACTATTCACATCAGCCCGACTAATTGTCTTGACCTTCTTGGCAGCAAACAGACACTGCTGTTCTAAATACGAGCGAGGCCTCTGCCAATGATCCTGCGTTCTGAATGTAGGCTCGAGTTCGAAATGGCCGCGTGGTCGTATCATCACGGGTTTTTGGCTAGCCAGGCTACACCATTGATGAAGATCCGAGGGCTTCTGCAAGTATGCAAATCAACCGCCAGTTAAAGAGTACCTGTAGAAAGCCCCTTGACAGTGCTGGTAATATCCCTCGAAGTTGTGGTGGTGGAGGCCATCTTCAACCTAGTCAGGAACGGAGGATGACGGATGCTCCCATTTCCACAGATGTATACCAGATTGATTGCTTGAAAAGACGGCTTTTTGAGTGAAGAAAGGTCACCCAGGTCTAGAGAAAATACCATGTCCGTCCCCACAGATCGCTCCTCTCCTGCCCCTCTCTGTCCCTCTCTGTCCCTCTCTGTTCCTCAAGAGATGTTATCAGCAGGAAGGAGATTCATGATCACGTGCGACGAGTCGAAATGCATAACCGGCCGGAGTGCCTGGATCAATTTGAACCCCTCTTGTTCCTGCAGTTCTTTGCATCTCGGGCAACACAACCCAAATTAGATCCCTCCCTCAGATCCTCTGCTCCAAAAGCCTCATTCTGACCTCGAACATCTTCCCGTCGACTTCACTCATCTCCACGATCCCATTGTGTCTTAGATGGCGTGGGGAGGATATCGGAGTACGGGTACGAAGTAGTGAGCACAAAACGATGAAATGGCGGTAAGTCAATTCCAGATCGAGTTAAGTTCGTGTGAGAAAAAGTGGTTTGGTGCAGAACTTGGCGAGAAAAGGGAATGGCTGGATGGCTTCTCAAGCTCTCACCGCATCTTGGAAAAGCCGAGGAGGGACGGCGGCCGCGATAACGAAAACTGCCTCCGTATGAAGTGGGTCGCTACAGTTAGTGGTGGTAGAGGATCTTCAGGATGTTTTGAATCTCCCTTGTCTCGACAGTATGTCCGTACATACTCCGTATATTTCGATGGAGGGGAAGGCCGAGATAGAAGATTATCGCCCCACGTGCATTTCTAGACAGGCAGGCAATTCTACGGAGGTACGAAGTACGAAGCTGAAGAGATGACTTTCAGGAGAAACCAGGTCGAATGCCTTTCCATCATTGGTCCTCCGGCCAAATACGGTATCATCGCGGGCCTCTCGCTTTCCTCGGACAAGGCAAAACGTGATTCGTGTCGTGTGCCTCTCCACATTCGAATGTTTGTTTCCTGTCCTTACCTCTTCCGGATGAAGGCGAAGACTGATACGATTCAGAAACATGGTGACATGGCGAGCGCTTGAGGATTCAGGATTCAGGATTGATGAACCAGGAAAGAATCATAGTCACCTTCTGAAGCTTCAGCTTCGCTTCGCTTCATTTCATCTCCATCAAGAGCTCAACAACGCTGGCGAATGTTAGTCGAAGATCGACTTCTTCTAGATTAGAAGGTTCCCCTTTTGGGGAGCGATTGGTGCTGATCAGTGTTTCCCCTGAGCGAATTGCGGAGAATTTTCCCAAGACGGTAAGGATTGGTTGGCTATAACGCCATTCACCGCTCTGATGTAACCCTAATTCGCCAAAGGCGCCTCCCTCACAAATTATCACGGTTCTCAAAGAGGCCGGCCAAGAGGTTGGATGGAGGTTTGGTCCTGGTCTTGGGCTTGGTTTTGGTCTTGGTCTTTGGTCTACGTCGCCGTCTTGCGCCATAAGTCAAAACAGTGGACACAACAACAACATTGGCTGGCTGGCAACGCTCTCTCTGCAGATTTGCTCGCTCCCTCCCTACCTCCATTATCTTCTCGCTTCTCGCCATCAAGCGCCGTGCAGGTGAAACAGGCTTGGCGGCCTCTCCTCACGGCAGACCCCTTTGCTTCCTTGGATTGTTGTCCGGCCTCGTGATGTCCGTCTTTACCTCTTTTGTCCTCGCTTGAACACCCGCCTCTTCCCTTTCCCTCATGTTTCTGGTCTCCGTAGATGATGTCGGTTGCACTCAATATGGTAGTCTGTGTTCATCTTGGATAATTTGGATCGAAAGAAATCAAGACTGATCTTTGCTTGCTCTGCGATCTTTCTTCCATACAGAATACATACAGTACACCACATCCGTTCTCGCCTCATCAACAGTAATATCCCTTTCATAGCAGAGATTACGCTTGGATATCGGCGAATTGCAATCAAATAATACCCCTGATATTAGGATTGGCCGGTTCGAGCTTGGGGCAACCGTACAGGCATTGGGGCTTTTGTGCTGACAGGGGGGTGACATTCATCAACTAGATCCAGTTATACTTCTGCAACACAACCACGAGCCCTCCGCCTAGTTTGTCGTTCAGTCTTTACAGAGTTTCAAGAGGTCCTGCGCTCGTTGTTTTTTTAATCGCCAACCGGATCTTCGCTAAGACAAAACTCTTTTGCTCTCGAATCTCCTGCAAAATTCAATAGAAATTCGAACCTCCGACTATCTCCCAGACAAAACTGCATAGAACTCGAAGATTGAGTCTTCGAATCATCTTTTATGACATTTGGGGCGTCTGGGATCCCGAAAAGAAGCATAAACGAGAGCCAAGCTTATCGCCAACGCCATTAGACTCAGACATCGTCTCAACGTCTGAATCGCTGAGATAGATTCTGAGCGCGGCGTATGTCTTCTCGGCAATCCCTCATTGTATGAGCGAGCTTGGAGACCCGATTATTGAAACCGGATGGCGGACTTTGGAACAGCGTCGAGCTTTCTGCCGACGATAAAATGTTCCATGTGTGCAGCCGATATCGAGATCTCCCAGATGGGAGATCATGTATGCAAAGGTAGCGAACGTAAGATTTTCTGACAAGTTTCGAAGGCCGTAACTGATCCAACTCTGCATAGCGACACCCCCACCGGACTCACATGGAAATTTTGACAATATTCCATTCAAAAACGCACCTTCAAATGGTTCAGGATTTCTTAAACCAGGAAGAGCAATGCCACCGAGAGTTGACACTTCTGCAGCCAGTATGTGCGCAAGATGGGTATTGATATACACTGCTGACTCGTCTGTAGATCGGCCTTTCTTCCCCCAAGGTCTCCTAACACCAGTGAGCTCGTCTCCTTCTCGGAGCATTTCTCCTTTGACTCCAAACGATGGATCACGGCCACCATTTGGCAGGCCTTTACGCAGTGCAACTGCACCTATACCCCGAGCTCCAGCATCGCCAGATCTGCTCTCATCGAATCTCGACTGTGCATTCCCTCCATTTCCAACCACAAAAGTGGCAAAAAGCAAGCCTCAGCTCGCTGGTAGTAGTGGGGGCATGGGATCATATGTAGAGCCAGATCAGATGTACGCACCTGTCAGTCCAATGAATGCTACGAGCGGTGGTCTTTTGAAAAGGATGAACACAATTGCACCTGGTCCCTTCGACATAAATGGACGTGGAAAAGTTGGCAATTCAACAGAGGGACGAGGCCACCAAAGGCAGCAAACTGTTGGGAGTACGAAGGATATTATGGAGACGGCAGAGACTGGTGCTAATATACCACGGCCAGCCACTGCCGGTGCTGGGCACTCCCGGACGTCAACTAATAGCTCGAATGGCTCAAGATCTGGATTTGGATTTGGTCTTCCCAAACAGCCTAGGAAGGATGGATATGGCGGCTTTGGAAAACCACCAGCTGCAGCGAATGATGATGACGAGCGGCAGGTCTTGCGCCAGGATCAGAGATCACAAACATTTCCTCTTGGCAGCCCAATTCAAGAGCCAGCATATCGACGGCCATCGGAGCCAGACGCAAGGATGCGTAGACCGTCGAATGAGTCTGGAAAGCCCACGGGAAATGATGGATTGGTCAGTGGATCTCCACCGAGGGGAAGAAAACAGTCAGTACCGGGTCCTGACCTGACGAGACCGCTGCCACCTCGAGGCGCAAGCTTGATAAGACCGAGAACTGCGACGAACACAGGCAACGCACCTCCTATTCCTACAAATATCAACCTGGCCGTCGAATTTGGAATCGGCAACCCATATCACACACCCAGTGAGTCACAGTCCTCAGATACCTCTGGATACAGCCAGGGGAGCAAAACGAGTTCGCGATCGAGCCCGCCTTCTGCAAATGGCGGTCGACTGAGGCGTCAGCCATCCGATACAAGTAAACTTGATGTCCTGATGTCTGAGGTGCAAGCGCCGATGATGGACTTACAGCCCAAACAACATCCTTCAATGTCATCTTCTCCTAGCAAGGAACAATTCACGAGAGGAATGCTAGCTCCCAGTAGTCTCCACCCTTCGTTACTTTCTCCAGAATCTCCGATGGATCCAGCAATCCAAGGTGGACGGCTCTCACCACTTCCAGCGCGTAACGTAGGAAGAACCGGATCGCCCGCCAGCCCTCCGAAAGATAAACCTATTCGCCGTGCAACAACTTCGAAGGGTAGTTGCAAGGGCTGCGGTGAGGCCATCAAGGGTAAATCCGTTTCCTCCGCCGATGGACGTCTGACTGGAAGATATCACAAGCACTGCTTCGTATGCACGACTTGCTCGGAACCGTTCCAGACCGCTACCTTTTACGTGCACAACGATGCGCCATACTGCGAGCGGCACTACCACAAACTCAATGGGAGTGTCTGTAAGACCTGCGATAAAGGTATTGAAGGGCAATATCTGGAAAGCGAGAGGAAGCAGAAATTTCATCCCGGTTGCTTGACTTGTTCAGACTGCAACCGGGTCCTAAGAAACGGCTACTTCGAAGTGAACAATCTAGTCTATTGCGAGCGCGACGCCTTCCGGCGCGTGCAGCAGCAGAAGCGATTCCTTGGACCGGGTATTGGTGGAGCCAGCAATCGTATGGAGCGCCGGACGACGAGATTGATGATGATGTGAACGCGACTCGCAAGCTAGAACTATTTTCAGCCTTGCATATTGGGAGGATTCCCAACGACAGAACTTTCCTTCCTGTACTTGCTTTTTGCATTAGCGGCCTGGCATGGACCACTTTATACCCTTCCTTTTTCGCATTCTGGAACTGCATGGCATGCCGTGCATGGACCTTTACCTCGCTTTGGGCGGCTTTGCATATACCCTCTTTTTTACCAGCAAAGCATCTGGCTGAACATGTAGTAAGCCCTTATATGTAATGTATATACATGTATCTAGACGAAAGTAAACCTTTTGATCTATCATCACGCGCTCTCTTGCACTTGCTAATCCGTTACTTGCCACGTGGTAATTCCCCTCTCCACATCCATCGCGGCCCGCTGCACGTAATGCCGTGTCTGAGACCTCTCACGGCGCTTGAGAGCGAGACATAAGGATCGTCGGGGCAGATATGATAGCTCGTCTCCCAAGAATTGAGATCCGCCGCCGCCACAAACTTTACATTTCTCGCTTAAGTCACTCTTACCCCTGTTGTACTACAGTGGCTGCAGCAGTTATCATGCCAAGGCAAAACCTTAAAAAGATTCCTCTGTTGAATGCGGATATATTGACTTAAATTATTCTGGGCGCAATTCATGATTTACATTGGCCTCCTCTCCTAAAAGCTACTAAAACTACAAACCCAACCTTTCCTTTGTCTCGCCTACGGTCACAACCCTCTACTGCTCTCTCAGTATCAATAGACACCAGGACTCTCCCCTATTCTTTTCTGATTTACTGGCATTCATCCCAACTGGACGGGAGGATAACGGACGATAGGCCTCATGGCCCCTAGGAGGCTTTATGCCAATCTGATGCACTGGGAGAGGCGTTGTATAATGCTCCTGCTCTCAGCTGCTGCTCTGCCGATTGTGAATAAGTGGGAGAAAGGATATAGTAGAGCATGCCTGCCTACCACGATATTGCATACCATCAAATACTTTGCGAACTCCCACTAGACCACTCGTCAAAATCGTGAGGATCATATTGAGTCAAGCGCAGGGATTACTAGCGCTTATGACGACCCTCTTTTCTCAACATCCTGCCTGACTCTCTACAAGTGCTTTTAGAGAGCTTCACTATGAGTGACAAAACCCTGGGCTCTGTTCTAGTGACAGGAGGTAGCAGTTTCGTTGGCTACCACATCGTTGCCAAAATCGTCGAATCAGAGCCAACATGTCACATCTCGGTTCTCGACCTCCCAACTGCGCTTCCTCGCTTCCCAACAGTCACCTATTACGATGTAGATGTTACGTCGAAGCGTGAAGTCGAGACGGCTCTGTCCAAAATAAAACTTCGAGTCATTTTCCACGCCTCATGCACATACTCACTCTTGCTCCCACCCTCAACGTTCTCCCAGATCAACACGATTGGAACAATCAACGTTCTCGAAGCAGCCCAATCACTTGGCACAGTCAAAGCATTCATCTATCACTCGAGCTCTTCGGTCATTGAAAACGGAACGTCTCCTCTCATTAACGCATCAGAGAGCTTGCCAGTGCTTCTTGCGCCGGATCAGAGGTTCCCATATCCTCTCTCCAAGGCACTCGCGGAGAACTTCGTTCTGTCCGCAAATCGGAAACATGGTATCCTCACTACCTCTATCCGCCCAGCTGGAACGTTCGGTGAAGCGGATGGGGAGACAATGCAGAAATTAATAGACGTTGCTAAGAGTGGGCGTGCCAATGTGCAGATGGGAGACGGGACGAACGTCTTCGATTTCTTGTACGTTGGTAATCTCGTGCTTGCGCACCTGCTGGCAGCAAGAGCGCTGTTGAGAGATTCTGAGAAATCAGCGAACGATGTTAAGGATGTTAAGGGTGAGGAAAGAGTGGAAGGCGAAGCTTTCTTGATCACTAATGATGAACCGTGGCTCTTCTGGGATTTCACTAGAGCTGTTGCCAAAGCCGCAGGGCATCCGGTCAAGGAGGCTGAAATCAGAATTATTCCAAGATGGGCAGCAATGGTCATGGCATTTCTCGCTGAATGGCTTGTTTGGATTTTCAGCTTTGGGAAGCAGCAGTCGAACCTAACAAGACATGGAGTGAGATACAGCACTCTTACAAGGACATTGAATATTGCGAAGGCAAAAAGAGTATTGGAATATCGACCGGTATTCAGCATGCAGGAGGGAATTGAAAGAGGTGTGGCATGGTTCAAGGAGAATAGAGAGCTGATGCCTTAGTTGAACCTTTTAAAGTCACATAATATACCACTGCGTATGCTGAATGAGGTTGGTGCCGGTTGTAATGACTGAGGAGAAAGAATTGGGTTGAGCTCTCGAGCTGGACAAAATCTCTCTGCGGTTCACCGAGCAAGTCACTGGAAAACCCGAAAACGAAATATCCGAGATGTGTTTGCTTGCCAGCAAAGTCTCCCAAGAGACTTGAGAAGTTTGACATATTGCCAAAATGTCGAAAACAAGGATGCAATGTCCGAGTTGGTGGAGATTAGCTGGGATACTCTCGATGGACGTTCTCCGTGGACAGATTCTCGGTTAGGGGTGGCATCCATCAACCTCAGAAGGGATGATCGTAGAATTGGACCTCTTGATGCCTCCCCATTTTTCAAAATTCGAGTCAGGCTACTCGCTACTAGGCAAGCTAGGTTGCATAATCGTCGGCAGACCGATCATCCCCGAGTTCTTCAGCAGCGATCTAATACATGCGGTAGCCTTCCAGCTCCTTATTGATCATATCCCGCTTCAGACGTCTCCATCGTCTCTTCGTAGCACCGCCGTTGGGGGCACCGACGATGGCAGCAACTTTGTCCCAGTCGACGCTGCTGAGTGAGACTTGAGCGAGTATGGCGCAGAACAGGCGGTAGTGTGTTTCTGTTGCGGGCATTTTGTGTAGGGGATCGTTCTCGAGGTTCTCCAGATTTAGGATGGGTTTGTGGTCTGCGAAGTTGAGAAATGGACAGAATGAAAGTCGATATGTGAAGCTTTATATCCTGATTGCGTTCTCCGCGTTTCCTCGCAATGATTCTTCGCAGCAATATCTATCGCTGCCTGGTTTGCTTTTTCCTTCTTTCTTAAATTTCTGAATTGCATGGAAGCTGCTTCAAAGGAGAATCGTTCAGAACGGTCATCACGGAAGATATTCGTACAGCACCCAGCACAACGATATTTCACGATCCAGCTTCTCGTTATAGGGGACTTGAACAATCTGCACATCAACGTTCGAGGTAAAAGACGTCGATCCGATGTCCAGCGGTCATGGCTTGTTGAAGAGCAGGCACATTGACATCGATCAGAAGATATCTCTACTCTCTGCACTAGTAATGTCTTGAGTCCAGCCACCGTTACTGAATTGCCGGGGATGAGAACTTGGAAGGCTGTAATTTCTTCCGAGCCTATCCAGATAACCTGGATGAAAGCACTAGCACTATCAGCTGGCTGAGCCATGATTTCAGTGGTGTAGTTATTGTTTACGGTACTTCTTGAAGATTCGGATTTGAAGTGAGAAGGAATTAGTGCCTGGGTTCAACAAGCGTCCATGCCTCAGACTTCGCTGCTTTGGTTATTCTCTTCTCTTCTCTACCTCATTTTGAAACTAGGCATGGCGTTCTATTCACATATCTTGAAGGCTACCATAAGTTTCTTGCTCCGTTCACGTTGCATTGTCTCAGAGATACAGAAGTTTGCCACGTTTGACTGTTCTCAATGCCATGAGCGTGCGTGGCTTGAAGTATGGAAGATGAAGCTATCAATACCTTTTATGATTACTTTGCTTTATCTGTGACTGTCTTTTATATCACTGATTTGAACGAAGCGTGGAATTCTGCTCCTTAAAACTTCAATCGAATCGACCGCGTAGAGAACCGCGTTCGCTTTGAAAGTCAACGCTCTTTAGCTCCTACGCTCGGCAGATAGATAGAGTCACAACGAAGTTTTATCATTGATCATTTGAAACTAGAAAGCGGTTTTCCCCTAAGAACTGGATCAAGCCTGGGCATTCTACGACCCTTACAACAAAAAGTCTAGTATTTCATTCAGCTTATGGAAGCAACATCTCAGCTATTGTCAATCAAGAAGGATGCTTCATTAGCGCTCTTCCAGCCAAGGGAAAACTTGTCGTACAAACAAACCCACAAACCCATTCCAAGCCCCTGGCAGAGATCCCAGGAGAACATCTATTAGACGAAAATTCTGATCCTTGGAGTGACGGTAGCCGATAGAGTACTGTAGTACAGTGCGTTTACCAGAAACAAGCGAGCTCTGGCCTTTTAGCTTGCACAATCTCCATGGACGAGTGCTATATCCAAGATCCGGCTCGGCCCCTCATTGACTTAAAGTCCGAAAGGCGACAGTAGCAAGGGCGTTGCACCAATGATGGGCCGCCGATATCTTGTAGCTCGCCCAAATGTGTCCACAACAACGCAAATCAGAAGTCTGAAAAGAAGCTTACTTTCTATTTCGGTAGGGTTGTAGTTTTTTTGCGAGAACTGATTTGGCTGTAGAGGACTGTTCTCAGCTTGCCAATCAACTAGTGTTCTCCCTAGTGGCGGGATATCTCGAATGCATGAGATCATCAGCATCATTTTGTTTCGGGCACACACCGCTAGTATAGAAGCTTGTTAGTTTCAGTATCTATATCAATTCAAAAACCCCCATCTGTTTTCTATAATTCATTACAAACTTGGACTATATAAAGAGATTACAATCTTTTACTTGAAATGCCCTTTCCCTATAAATCCGTCCTCGTCGTAGGAGCGACATCAGGAATTGGCCTCGCGCTCTCCGAAAGATTCATAGAGAATGGCTGCCATGTGATAGCGGTTGGAAGACGACAACAGAACCTCGATTCCCTCGTGCAAAAGCATGGAAAAGATAAAGTCTCATCCTTCCAATTCGACATCACAGATCTAGCGGGCATTCCAGAATTCGTGAAATCGTGAGCCTCTTCCAACCCCCCGATTTCGACATCAAATAACCAAGATCCAGTGTCACAAAAGCCCACTCGTCCCTGGATTGTGTACTGCTGAACAGTGGCATTCAACGATCTCTGGACTTCGCTAAGCCACTTGAAATCGACCTAGAACGAGCAGATCTGGAATGGAAGACGAATTATACTTCCTATCTGCACCTCACCACACATTTCCTCCCCTTCCTGCTGTCCCAGTCTACGCCCACTTCTCTGATTTTCACCACCTCGGGCCTGGCTCTTGTCCCCATCCTACATTGTCCAAATTACTGCGTAATGGCCCTGCTCCCCTTATTTCTCGCCCTCTTCTCTCCCATAAAACCACGCGAACTAACTAACTAAACAACCAGGCCACCAAAGCAGCGCTGCACCACCTCATCCTAGCAATGCGGGCACAGCTGAAGGGCAGCAATGTGAAGGTAGTTGAGATCTTGCCGCCAGCAGTGCAGACGGAGCTGCACGACCAGCCAGACATTGAGAACGGGAGGAGCATTGGGATTCCGATTGGGGCTTTCACGGATGCTGCGTGGGAGGGCCTGGTTAATGGGGAGGAGCATATCCCGGTGGGGATGAGCAAGGGTCCGTATGAGGAAGGGGGCTTTGAGAGGAAGAGGTTGGAGATTTTTCAAAGTAGATTTGGCTGATGGGGAGGAGATATCAGGATCGCTTGAATTTTGTGAACGACTTGGATCCTCATGGCCAGACGGGAGCACCGAAGTGGTTGAGAATGAACGAGGAAGTGGGGCTTTTTGCTGTTTTAAGAGGTCAGAAGCATGTGCGCGAATCGCTCAAATCAAAGAAGAACTTGATTTTGTAAATCATCGCATCATTCGTAACTATTCGCTATGCTAGGTGGAGCCCATTTGCTCAACCATTTTTGTGGATCGTAATATCATCGCCGGGTATCTAGTCAAACAACGCCATTGAAATGCCATACCTGCAGACAAGGCTTTCTCGTTTAGAACTGTAAACGTTTAGGAACTGCCTCCAACATCTCCACTCTCCGCAGCTTCCTTATCCTTACGTTCCTTATCAATCTCCTCGGCCATCTTGCGCTTCTTCTCCTCTGGATCAATGATATCATCGTCATCACTCCACTCGCTGTCATCATCCGGGATCAATGGCAAAGCCTTGCGCTTCCAGAGTCGACGTTGTTGACGAAGGGAGATATTCTCGATGCGCAGCTCGTTCATTTCGTTATGATCAGTGAGATAACGACGCATTTGACGAAGGTGATCGTTGGCACGAGATGCTGCAGCCTTCATATCGTCTATCTGGTTGCGGAGTCGTAAATTCTCCTCGCGCTCATCGGCCAGCTGCTTTCGGTAATTACGATGCCATGCTAATGTATCAGCCTCGTGCTGACTCTTGAAAGCGTGCATCTTATCCAATATGTCGGAGAGGATGTTCGCGCCGTGGATTGCTAATTTCCAGTTCTCCTTCTTCTCGAACAAGGCCTTTTCTAGCGTCTTCCGGAGCTCAGAATTTTCCTTCTCAATGTTATCAGAAGAAACTATCGATGAAGTTAGTGTGGAGATATATAGTTTCAAGCTGAGGTCCTCACTGTTCAACTCAGAAGCAGCCATGGCAACAAGTTCATCGTTAGATAGATCAAGGTTTTGAGCCTTTGCGCGGACCTTGCCCATCTTCTCTACAATACCAGCAGTCAGACCTTGGTTCTGAGCCAGCTGCGCCGACAGTTCCTCGACCATCTGCATAATGTAGTTCAAGTCAGACTGGTGTCCAGCAGGAGTTGGGAAGCCGACCATGCCGCCGGCCATACCCATACCACCACCATTGATACCATTCTGGTGCATCGGAGAGGGTGAAGGGGGGGCTTGGCGGGGATTCGGTCCTGCACCAGGAGAATCAAGGTAGTTCTGATAGCCTTGAGCTTGCATTTTCGCACGCCAAATTCCAAGTAAAGCAGCTTTAGAAAAGTCAGGGAGTTCGAAGATGAAAATGCGAGGGTTGACAAGGTGGTCAATCGATCCAAGCGGGAGGTAGACGGGGGCAGGTCGTTGTATAATGTTATCGTCGGGAGCGGCAGAAGGACTGCTAACAGCTTGCGGAGGTCGTGGCCACGATTGACTAACCAGGATCGGAGATGTAAGCTGAGTGTTTTCGCTTGCTGGTGCAGCTTCAACAGCGTCAGATGCTCTGTTCAAGGTCTCTGCTGCAAATAAAACCACGCGAAGGCCGGAAGCGCCGTCAGAGTTCTCAGTTGAGGCAATCAAGGAATAAGATGTGATGTCAGAGTTATTAGGTACGAATGGAGCTTCGACAGAAACGGGAGCGTTGCCAGCGTTCTCAGCAGCTGGGGAAGCAACGAATGGATCAGATGAGGCAGACTTCTCGGCTGGTGAGGCAATGAGAGGCTCGTAGGCGTCGCGTGGAATTGGAGATGCTGCAAGCGGACCACGAACTGGTGTTGTATCTTCGGATGTGCTATAACGGGTCGTAGGTGTTATGTAAGGGCTACCAGCTTTCGGAGTGGTCTCGTCGTCTTCACCTTCGTCTTCTTGAACAGGAGTGGTTGCACGATTCTCGGGCGGACAAGGAACGCTGAGAGCGGCGGTGGTAAGGGCGGAGGGGTATGTACGGGAGGTAGCAGGCGCAGTGGTAGGAGAGTAGGTGGAGAGAGGGGTGTAGGCGGGTACGTGGGAGAGACGACGGCGGGCGAGCTCTTGGCCTTGGGAAGCGCGTCGATTCGAGTTGTTGATTCTATTGACAAGGTTGGAGAGGAGCTGGTCCGACCCAGTGAGTGGGTTCTCAGCTGGGTTCTCGGCTCCAACCAAGGTGTAAGCTGTAGAAGTCGCAGTTAGTAAATCGCGCGGCAGAAGTGAAAGTGAGGTTTAGACATATGAAGCTGATGAAGTGCGCAATCGAGGGGAGATTCTCGAGTGTAGGTCGCGGTGATGTCGCGGTAGAGGAGAGCTGTTCAGGCCAGGGAATATTGAGAAGTACTCACTACGACGGCGTCCTCGACGCGCCGGCACAGAACCCGAGGCAGCTCGGGCAGCAGAGGTAGAGGAGGAGGAGGAGGAGGAGGAGGAGGGGGAGGAGGTAAGAGCAGGAAGGGCAGGAAGGGCGGGAATCTGACCAGATGGTGAACCAGAGCTGGTACTCGAGTTGTCGTGAGTACTGAGTGGATCTTGATATTCTGGGAATTCCTCCTTGCGGCCTTCGGTAATGGGGCTACTATTATCCATGGTGGTCGTGCACGGTGCACTTTCGGTAAAGACGGGAGAGCTAAATTGGCGTTGTCGCCTAAAGAATGAGGTTTGAATGAAGCAGTGTGATATGTAAAGGCTTCTTGAAGGGACTGCACAAGTTGTTGATGAAATGTGCGTTGTCAAAAAGATTGTTGTTAAAAAAAGTGAATTTGAAAACAATAAGGTTCTTGTGGGAAACTCTTAGCGCCAAAACCCCTCGCTAGTGCATTCTGTTTTGGGACTTCTAGTGATGATGCGATATGGCTTGACAGTACAAGACAAGTTCAATAGAGATTCGGATATACTCTAATGCTAAGACTTCTATCGTTGTCTAAGTTCTCTGATCTTTCGTTATTGCTACGCGTCGTAAATCGGATCACTGATGCTATTATTTCATTTGAAACGGGCCAGTTGTTGAGAAGAAGGGTACGGCTTTTGGCCCAAGCCGAATGCTGGCTAGCACTTTGCCTACTATTCTTCCGTTCTGGAATCTCCAATGTAGAATTATTATTAAATTTTCAATTGTACTGCCGTTTGCTATTGCTGCATCTGCCTCCTTGTATTCCTTGTGCGCGGTCGTCTTGGCCAACTGCCAATCTCCCAAGCCCAACTCCAGATCATAGTCAACGGGTGATCAATTGTCCTCTACATTCTATTTTCTCAGAGGTTCTATCAATACTTCGGTTGGACTCGTAATAATATTACTTCTTTTATCCTAGAGCATGTATTTGTAGGTTGTGAGAAAGAGAGAGGAGGGAGGGCCCTGTCCTAGCTCAGCCTGTGTAGAAAAACCTCAACCAGTGTAGAAAACCTCAGCCAGTGTAGAATAATTAGCGAAATTAAAAGCTCAGCCAGAGTAGAGCTTAGTAACCAATCTACCCTACGTTTTTATGAATACTATGCCTTCTACTAAAGTTCTTGATCATATCGATATCCCCAGATATCCAAAGACTAATATTGATGGAGTTGGATACTTCATTTATTTTGAAACTCTTTCTATTACGGAAGATGGTTTTAAGATTAGCCAAGAGCAGATGTCCAATATATACTAAGTATATATAAAGTATGGTTTTGACCTCCGGCCAGCCTGGATTTTGTATATAATCAGTCTCGGGTCTGGTTTGGACATAAATCGGGATCAAGGAGGGTTCTATCATTTCACTATACTAAAGTTCATCCAGAGTAGAATACGTAATCGATAGTGGATTATAATTTCGCCAATTATTTTACACTGCCTAAGTTTTTTCCTACACCGGCTAAGCTTTCTACACTGGTTCAGCTTTTCTACACTGGCTAAGCTTAGAGCTCTGGTTGGTGAATACTGTACCATTGCGCTGGAAGCAAGCATAAGCATAAGCGTCGAGTATATGTCGAAGCATGATAGATATCTTCTGGTGTAGCTTGAGGGTTTGATCGGGTGCTAATCGGGGCGTTGCTTGGAGGTGCGTATTTCATGGCTTCTACTTTGATAAGGCAAATATTCAATCTCAGCAGGTTGCTACGCAATAATGGATAATCCAGCTAAACTCCACACTCACGTTTACCTCCTCTCTACTGGATATTCACAAGTGCGTTAAAAAAGATGCTGTTGCTACGATATCTCATTCATCTATCGCTATCACTATCGCTCATCTCCTCAATACTAAAGCCCAAACCTAGATTCTAATCCTCATACCTCGCAATCCAGGCTGGCTGTTCATATCCCTATCAATTTCCGCTCGTCGTCATAATCCCAAACAAGCAAGCTGCAAGCCCACCTAGGGCAAAGAGAACGCATGTACCCCAAGCACCCAAGCTCAATATGCAAACCATGAATACAATCCAATGGCTACCCCCATTCCCCGGCCCTCAATGCATCTCCTCCATCCGTAGAAGTCAACTCTCAACAGCAGTATCATCCAGTAGCCGTCATTGAATCAGAGAAGGGAAAGAAAAGTTGTTATCTTGTTTCGAATTATAGTGTGCTCGATAAGTGTCGTCCGTCGTTGATGATCGTAAAAGGCAAAGCAAGGTAATATGCACAGGTCGAATGCAATGTCAAATCACAGTGATGAAAGGATTGGATGTCAACAAGAGGAATCTACGCTTGTTGACCGAATCGTCGTTCGCAGTCATTTAGAACATCGAGCTCTTGCGCTTCTCGGCGGAAGTGAGAACCAGCATTGATGACTTTCGCTCGCCTTCCTTCGCCTCTGGCTTCTTTCCTCCGTTCTTGAACACGGCCGCAAAGCTGCCTCCAACAGATGCATTCTCGTCACTGCTGACACTGGCGGTGGTGAAGTTGCTGTCCATGGATGCAATAGACTTCCTCTCAAGGGAATGCTCCTTCTGGCGAGAAGATGGGCGATCAGATCCAATGGCACCATGAGCTGAGGTGCGAGATCCACCGAGACTGGGTCGACCGGAAAGGCTTCCACTTCCACTACGACCACTGTCTGAATCATTATCCGAAGAGACAGAGAATGTGATTTCACCGGTCTCAGAGACAGGAGACATGCTACCAGAGCCTGCACTTCCCGGTGCTCTGCGGCGTTCCATTCCTGCACGGACAAGATTGTGGACTGCACTCCGGCGTGTACGTGTGGCGAAGTTCTTGCTACCCTCGAATTTAGTAGTTGGCTTCGCCGTCAATTCATCCAACTGTGGAGGTCCACGAGGTTGACGAATAGGATGTTCACCAGCACGAGCCTGCCCAGGGCCGAAACCCGCAACGTTTGGCGTAGTGGGGAATCCAGCGGTCTTTGGCAGAAGAGCAGATCGAGGGCCGTCGCTTACGCCGAGGTTCTCAGAAACTATCGCCATTGAGTTCGCCTTGCGGTGCCCGCGGCGGAACGCACCAGCTGATGGTGGGGGCAATGGTGCATGGTCTTGAGGAGGCGACTGTGACTTCTTCGGGGGGCTGATGCTTCTGGTAAACGTAGCAGTATCCGACTGTGGGGGAGGTGAGACTTGGAAGCGTGGCGTACCGAGTTGCTGAGGTGGCGAGTAGTTGACAGACTGCTGTGACACCTGGTCCACGTACCGGCTTTGCTGAGAGTTGTCCATGAAGTAGCTCTGCTGTCCAGAGACAGGATCATAATACGAATAGACGCCAGGTTGAGCACCCATCACAGGCGTGATGATCGGCTGCATGTTGGCCTTGACCTGCTGTTGCTGATACAAGTTCTGAGGTGTAACCGGTGGGGTAGCGAAATGTTGATGCATCTGATTTCCCATGCCCAAGTTCAAGCCCTGGAATTGCTGGGCGGCGGCTTGAACGTTGATGAGTTGCTGTTGTAAACGCTGCTGCTGCTCTGCAAGGTACATGTTGGTGGCTACCAGTTGCGCGTACAAGTTTGGATCCATCTGCTCCTGACCATGCTCATCGACTAGAATCTCTGGTGGGGCGAGGACTTGCTCTGGGACAGAATACATCTGGCGATGTCCGCTCATCTGGTCGTATCCGTTCTTTTGGCTCGAAAAGTTGGCCGTCTTCGGTCCACCATAATTGTCCTTCCCAGCATGCATGCTTGACGAGAGTCCTCCGGAGTTATGCTGGAGCTGGGTCGGCGGGGCGGTCGAAGGAAATGTGCTCGACGTGGCAGACTTTGGGGCGGTTCTCAAACCTGCAAGCAGATGAGAACGCGATGTGCGGGGAGTTGGGGCACCGTTGTCTTGCGGGTCGGAGGGCTTGGTAGGCTCGAACGAGAGACGCTTGATATTTGTGCCGTTTGCTCGTCTGGAAGCAAAGCCAGAGCCGGGCATACCCAATCCATTGCTGGAAGGGAAGCTGTTGTAGGACATTTGAGCAAGACCGCCTGCGTCCATACTCAAAGTGTGATATTGTACAGGGGAGAGTTTCGCGTGGTGATGGGAAGAGGATGGAGTGATCGTTGTTCGAAAATTCGACGTCGAGAGATTGAAGGCAGTCGATTTGTTGCGGTGCTCAGTAGACGTGAGCAACCTCGAAAGGTATTAGATGAATTAGAAGGATCGAGCAGGTCGATCGTGATCGTATGTATGAACGCGGGATTATGTAGAAGCGAGTAAGAAAGAGCTCGAATGCTGAGCAGAGGCAAGCCTTGAAGCAGGCAGCAGAGAAAGTCGGGAAAGGTGATGTAGAGAAGTGCTTTGTCCTGCGTGATCCAAGAGAACCAGGGTATGTTTCCGTCGTCAAAATTACAGATCTATCCGGGGGAGTTGGAAGACGGAAAGGACGGAGGTTTTGATATTTGACGATTCCGAAAGAAAAGGGCGGATGGTACCCTGAGACGGACAAAGAGGAGAAAGGCAGTGGATTGCTTGTCGTATTGAGGAAATAAGCAGGATCAAAGAAGTCGACGTTTTTTTGGGGGGGGGGGGGGGGATCGGTTCAGAAAGAAGCAGCAGCCGAGGAGGCGCGAACGACAAAGACCCAGGGATCCGGAAAGACAGCTGATTAATTGGAGGAGGGGAGAAACAATGCCGAAAATTCTTTTCAATCTCTCTTCACTCTCTCTCACACACTCAACAATATCCTGGTGATAGAAGGAGGGAGGAGGAGGAGGAGGGAGAAGAAGAAGAAGAAGAAGAGATGATGGCGAGGCGACGGCGACGGCAACAACAACGAAAAGAGAAGATGGAGCGGTGAACTGGGTCGAGAAGGAGGGTGGAAGGTCGATGAAAAGAAGTCGAGCAAAAGCAGCAAAAGACGGGATGGTTGGATGGGAAGAGCGCGAGCTAGAGCTGGAAAGGGGATCGATGGATGGGCGATTTGCGGGTGGAGTGGAGTGGGAAGGGGGCCAGTCATCCACTAGAAGGGCGAAGTCAGACAGCCTGTGTGTGAGGTGAGGGAGAGCGGATGGCGGATGGCGGATGAGCAGATTGGGAGAGGTGGAAGGTGGAAGGTAAAGGTAAAGGTAAAGGTAAAGGTCCAAGATCAACATCCAAGATCAACATCGGAGATCCAAGTCAAAGATCCACGTCGGTTGTACGAAGGGTACTTCGTGGTGCAACACCTCCTGAATGATGCTCGCTACTATTCCTGGAACACTCTTGCCCCTCTCTCCTCTCCTCTCTCTACCCGTGAGTCGATCCTCAAAACATCCATCTCACAGCCCCGTCTACAAACACAGGCACTTCTGCCCCTGCATCACGCACAGAAACTCCATCGAAGTCATGCATTCATGCATTCGTGCATTCATTCATTGAATCCGTGTCCAAAAACAATGCAGCCCAAACCCTATCCAGCATCCACCCAATCACGCCTCCCAGCAAGGCCCCCGTCGACTATCATCTACAGATACCCCTCATCCCAGCAGTTTATTGGCTTTCAGGTGAACAGAGAGCTGTCGACCAATGAGTCAGATGTACGAATCACACAAGTCAGTCAGTCAGTCAGTCAGTCAGTCGTCAGTCAGTAGTCAAGTAGTCAGTGAGTACTCCGTCAGCTTGAACAACACACGCACATGGACTCTTGAACACCCGTCGTTCTCCTCCACCAATGCCCTCGTCCCCCTTCCTTCCCATCCGTCCTCCCACATCCATCCCCATCGTACCCTGGTGCCACCTTCCACCACCCTCCCATCCAATCCAAAGCGGAACCCGGCCACCAAACCGACCGACCCTCACGATCCAGGGGGGGGGTGCGCCTCTTGGCGATGCGATCGCCAGTGAAGGGCCCTCGAGGCGTGCATACAAGCGCCCTGACAAATGCACGCCAGGTCATTCCACCGTTCCACGGCATCCACGCAGCCAAAAATAAGAGGGCGGGCTCTGCTGCCAATGGAGAACTCGCAGGTCTAGCCTGCGTGTCGGTTTAGCCGGCCAATGCAGCTGCTGTGCTGGAGGTTTGGCACCCATTAGAAGCGCTTTTCGTGTGGTTCGCGCTTGAGGCGCGTCGAGGGCCGGGCGGGTTGATTGGTGGGCTGAGATTAGATGTTGGTGAGACGGAATGATGGGGTTTGCCAGTTTGGTAATGGGAGGAGGGAAGAGATGGGTGTGGGTGGGTGGAATGGCGATACGAGGACCGCCATGGCCATTGCCTCTCCTTGACTTCTTTGTGCTGGTTCGACAGCCATGAGAGCTTGGGGAAGGTACAGTAGACTCGGAAGGATGGTTCTCTTTCTGCAGCTCATGCATCTCTGGTATCGCTGATATCTCTACTGTACCTCTGTACCTCTGTATGTAACGCGTCCCATCTCGAAACAGCCTGTGCGTTTATCGTCAAACCCGCCAACACTTCCCTGTCCAGGGGGAAGAGGGTATGGTAGAGGGGTAAGCCATCGGGGTAGGTAGCAGCATTCATTCTTATTGTTCCAGACTTGGTCCTCTCTCTCTCTCTCTCTCTCTCTCTCTCTCTCTCTCTCTCTCTCTCTCTCTCTTCCCCTTCCCCCGGGCTCCAATACTACGCTCAAAGCCCCTTCAAGTCGAAGAAGAGGACAAAGAAGGGTTAAGAGAGGTTGATGATGCCGATAATGAAGATAATGACGACAACAATGCAGTGCAAAGTCTGTGCATCTCCCTTCCAGCCCCTGAAACAAACCTCCATCCTTCTTCACCCGGCAAACAACGCGAGAGCCATGGGTTCAGGCACCTGAAACCTCCCGCCATCCTTCAGCAAACGGGCGCTGCACATAGGGGCGTGGCAGAGGGCAGAGGCCCAGACTGACTGTGTCAGGCATAGGGCTGGGATGTGCCGTACAGCGCAATCTCGCTTGGGCGCAGAGCTTCTCGTTCGGGACGCGACACGCGGTTGCTTCTCATTTTCCATGTGGCACGTGAGGCGTTCTGTGCCGTTTTCTGCCGGTCGGCTTTGGGGGGCGGGGGGCGCTGCTTTTGCTCAGGTGGAAGAAATCGTGGCGAGAACGAGACAAACCTGATCAACTCACGTGCGGGATTTCAAGTCGCGTTCCCCCAGCGCGTCCCCCTCATCTCAAACCCCTCCCAGCTAACCTCACCACACACCGCACCCCTCAAAATGCCCACCTCAGCACCCACCATAATAGACCTCAAGACCGCCTTCCTCCGCTCGCAGATCCTCTCCCTCCAAAAACCCCTCCGACCCTCCGCCGACTTCCCCCCGTCCGTGTCCGCGGAAGAGAACGCGCTCCGCCAGAAGGCCATCGATGAAGCCTTGCACAAGCTGAATGCGCAGCTGCGGAAACACAACCGGGTCGCGTACGGACCGCAGGCGCAGCGCCATGTGGCCGAGCAGATCGATCGCTTGTACTGGAGTGCCGGTGCGAGAGCCGTGGTTGGGGCCGTGGAGGATTGGGCTGCGAGGGGGGCGGATTATCGTGAGTTCGTCGTGCTTGAGGGGGGGTGGAGGGGCTAATGAGTCATTAGGGAAGGAGGCGCTGATTGAAGGGTTGCCGGAAGAGTGGAGTGAAGATGCTGAGTCGGAAGAGGCGGCGCGGTATAGGACGTTGCGGGCGCGGCTGGGGGAGCTGAATGAGAAGAGGAGGGCTGCTAGGGAGAGGTTGGAGCAGTATAGGGCTGCAGAGAAGCTGCTGGATCCGTTTGGGGGGGAGGATGCGGGGTTGCAGGATAATTTGGTTACGAAGGATGGGCAGGTGGAGAAGGAGCTGGAGAGGATGCGGATGTTGATGTTGAGGGTTGAGAGGGGACTTACGGGCCTGCAGGATGCCGGTGGGGATGAGATGGAGGTTGACGTCGATCTTGATGAGGATGAGAGGAGGAAGCTTCTGGCGTTGTTGGGTGAGAGGCAGGGAGCATAAGGTTGTTTTCCAAATACACAAGAAAGACTGGGATACCAAGGCCCAATACGGACGACTGAACCAGTTCAACTCGGCAGGCCTTTTGATATTTTATTTCTACGTGGTATCAAAGAACCCCCGCCCACGCCCCGTTCTGAAGACGCACCCATGGAGCGTCTTCCAGTAGTCAGTATCTACTCAATCTACACAGTGGTAGTTCCTCTGCTCTTCCGTCACTATCAATTCCTCTTAATCTCCCAAGTCAAACCTCACCGTCGTTTCTATTCCGAGGGCTCAAGTAAGCCAGCAAGAGCATATACATTCACATCAAAATTCCCATTAAATTGTTTCTTCTTGGTCGGCGTTCTTGTTGCCTGGACGTTGCGGGCTCTACTTGGAGAGATTGCCTTTCGTTCACGCTGAATGGGTAGAATGGATTCATGGGATTTAGCTCTTGACTGAAAGGCAGACTGACGTTTCTGTTGCTTGGATACTCAGGACGCTGGTCTTACACAGAGGGAGGGTAGGTAGCTGGACAATGAGGGAGAAGGCAGAGGGCAATCCTGGCAGAGATGGTCAATGAGCATTGTGAAGAAAGAAGAGTGACAGCGGGTGCGAATTGAGTGTGCGAGAGCTAATCGGTCCCGTATTAGAGAGCGCAGAGAAGTGGTAGCAAAGGGCGTTGAAGTGTTGTCGTCCTTCTAGCCAATGAAGAATGAACACAAGAGTGCTGCATCGGCAGCTCTGGGAAAGCTTGTACTGCGATGCAAAGGCAAATCTGCAGGGACATTGAGATATTAGACCGCTCAGAGATAGTTCTCGGCACCTGTTTAGAGGCAAACGGCACTTGAGAATGAGCACATAAGATTTCACCGATTGTTCTCCGCCGACAATTTCATGTGGATCTGCTTTGAACGAGGCAAGGGATGACTGCAGGATGCATAGGTGGATAATATCTCGAGCAGCATGATGGATTTCCATATCTTCGAGAAATGGGCGCTTGCCCATGAGTCCGTGGGGGCGTGGGGGTCTCAACACGCGGGAGCCCGTCTCAATAGCTCATGGCTAGAGAAACCGTTTGCGGCGCTTTGGAAAGTTCTATTTTGGGACAAGAAGTTCGAGCTCCACAACTAGGGTAACTTGACCTTATCAAGTATGACTTTCTGATCTGATGCGAGATGAATACTCCTGAAAACGAGAATGAAATGAGCTCGTATACTTTCAGAGATAAACTTCGAATAAACATAATCTAGGATCGACGCAAGGATATAGATGATCCCACCAGGCCAAAAATCA
The DNA here is from genome assembly GCA_003988895.1 of Hyphodiscus sp. D1413. Lineage (NCBI taxonomy): Eukaryota > Fungi > Ascomycota > Leotiomycetes > Helotiales > Hyphodiscaceae > Hyphodiscus > Hyphodiscus sp. D1413. The sequence continues at coordinate 129,746 of QYAO01000035.1, forward strand.
AAGATCCATCTTGGGCGCCCATTGGGTTCGGTGCATACTCCGAATCTGCATAGCAATTTCAGAATTTTACATGTGAACCCTTGATTCAGAAAAAAAAAAGATGCAATGGAACGGACCACAGCTGTCGTCCTAGCACTTTACAGTATGCAGCATGGAGTGGATTCCTAACATGAGTTGTCTGACGCGACTCCGAGGCATAGCCGTCAATGGATGAGTCCAGAAGCTTATGTGTACTCAGCATAATCAAGCTGGAGTTGCAGACGGTTGCGTGAGGTTGTCCACATAAAAAATTGCGGCCTCGAGACATCTCAGACGCTCGGAATGGCCGCTTTTGTCTATCCGCGGAAGGATCCTTGTGTGTACTACGGAGGGTATAGCGATCTGTGCATCTTGCATGAAGGACCCAGCAATAGCCCAGGAACCAGATCGTGTTACATTTGTTGAGGCGTTCGACCGCTGCAGTGCTGAGTACGAGTCGTTCGTTGCGAAGGCGGTTTAGGTTTCGCTTCGATGGATTTCTCATCCTCACATAAACTTTTTACAGAGATTTATCTCCGCCGCTCTAGTGCCGACGGCAACGACCAACAGGAGTTTCGATGTCAAGCACTCTATCACATGCGTTTCCCAGCATTTCTATGCATTAAGTAAATTCTCAGTTTTGTTATCCAAGCAAATAACTCGAAATAGACATTGCACCATGCCATCAGCAATCCCGTCCGAGGCCCACATACAGTCCACACCGCCGCAACCAAGCTTCGATGAGATTATTATTGCTCTGCTGAATGGTCCGCAAAGCCATCTGTGTCTTGAAATTGTGGTGCCCGGTGGATATGCTGGAGAGCTGGACCTTTCTACGATCCAGTTTTCGTCCGGGTTCTGGCGGGACAAATACGAACAACATTAGGGTTGAAGGCCAGACTTCCCATTCGCCTGCAGAGCCTCGTAGCCTCGCTGTCGTTATCAAAGGAGACCTTTCATGTCTCTAGCCAGACCGTACTGTAGGGAGGTCCCAGTCGGCAATTACTCTCCCAGTCGTAGATAGGCCCTTTTCCACGGATCGCGACGTCGTAAGATCCGATGTATAAGTGCGAAAGCCTGGATACAGCTTCCAAGTGGAGTTGTTGCTGGCGGCACTTTCCTCGGTACAATCATAGTTAAAGGCCAGCCGTTCTGTCGTCATCCCTCATCCCTCATCGCCTATCTTCTCGAATCTGTCTGCTTTACATTTTCTCCTTTGCCATCAATTGCTCCAATCCATAGCTAATAATTCTTTTCAATTCCTTTCATACCCATTGTACGAAACCGGAAAGGCTTCGTCATCATCTCTCGGAGTTTTTCTTATCAGTGGCGGTACAAAGAGTTTTCTTACCGATAGAGCCGCTGCGGCATTACCCCGCTAGAGCAAGTTCCCCTCCAAGCTCTTCCTAACATCGAGTTTAAACATCCTCCTTTGTGTCTGGCTAGGACTTTTCAATTGAAGTGAGGGAGGGATTGTTGTTTCCAAAGCATCATTATGTCCAGCGAATATACGACAGCAAGTGAAGGAAGGCCAGGTCACCGTCACGAATATAGCGAAATATCCTCCGAAGAACATAGCCATGAGTCGAGTGCGAATCCAAGCAGACCAGGTAGTGCACAGGGGAATCATGGGGGGAAAAGAGGGAGGGTTCGTTTCAACAGCACTTCCGAAGCCAACGATCCAACGAACCACAAGTCAAAATTCCCATTGCATGACGATTCTACGTCCCAGCCTTCGTTCAAGATGAGCCCCTCTCATTCAAGGAACAACAGCGCCACCAGTTTACAGCGGCATACTCCCGAGACGGAGAAGAGGAATCCATTCTCGGATCCCAAGGATAGCCCAGTACTCAAGCCACGGCCAAGTGTGCTGAGGAACAACTCGTCTGGGAGCTTTAGTGGAGGCTTAGATGGCGTCGATGAGTCGAACGAAAAGATGTTCTCGGCATTAGCTGCCCAGGAGCGTGCACAAAGGATTGCTTCTTTGGTTGGAAGTCACTCGGCTCCAGGCTCGAGAAGAAATAGTCTTGATGACGATGATGATACGGATACAGTACACAGGTACCCGAGACACCTCAGACACCCCGTCAGACTAGATGACATACCATTGGCCGACTTGGAAAAGAAGAGGACCTTTGATGGTATCCCGTTCTATGATAGCGATGACGATGATGAGGTTCCAGCAAAACCCAAACCCTCGAGTAGTACAGAGGCCCACAAGTTGGTGAGGGCCCATACGAGAAAACAACGGTCTGATGGATTAAGAATACTCTCTGAATCTGAACCGGGTTTGATCTCCGGACAAGTTACTCCCCAAGATGAGGTTGCTGAGGATTATGTGCCCCGCCCTCAGCAATATCGTGGCGGTGTGTTGTCATCTCTGCTGAAGCTCTACAATGCAAATGAGGGATCCACATCAAGGAGAGGTAGTGAAGCCTCGACAGGATCCCCATCCGTCGCGTCCTCAGGAGTAACTACACCCAACCGAAGTAAGCAAAAGTGGTACAATCATCGAAGCCAGTCTTCAGACACATTGTCTGGTCTTATCCAAGCCAGCAATATCCTCGGTGCGCCAGGAGGCGTCAGAACACCCCAAAAAGGCGGACGACCTACCCAAGGGATGGAGAAGAGGACCCATAGTGGGCGACTCCTCGACTCGGCCATGTCGAAGATGAGCAGAGCCCCGAGATTGGAAGATGAGATCAGAATCACAGTCCATATTGCTGAAATCCTTAGTCGGCAGAAATATCTGTTAAAGCTTTGCCGGGCGCTGATGAGTTACGGAGCACCAACCCACCGGCTGGAGGAGTATATGAAGATGAGCGCCCGTGTACTCGAGATTGATGGTCAATTTCTGTATATCCCCGGTTGCATGATCATCTCCTTCGATGATGTTTCAACTCACACCACAGAGGTGAAGCTTGTCAAGTCACCACAAGGTGTCGACCTGGGAAAATTGAAAGATGTTCATGAGATCTACAAGGAGGTTGTCCATGATGTCATTGGAGTTGAAGAGGCAACTCAGAGGTTGGATATCATTACATATCAGAAGCAAAAACACAACAGATGGCTTTTGGTCCTCGTTTACGGTTTAGCCAGCGCTGCTGTGGCGCCATTTGGTGATTTACCTTCAACCCATCCTTTCTGCAATTTATTAACATTTCATAGCATTCGAAGGACGCCTGATTGATCTGCCGATCGCATTCTTTCTAGGCTGCATTCTCGGATATCTACAGCTCATCGTTGCACCGAAATCCGATCTCTACAGGAATGTTTTCGAGATATCTGCGGCCGTGCTGACTTCCTTTCTCGCTCGAGCCTTTGGTTCCATCCGAGGCGGAAATTTGTTCTGCTTCTCAGCTCTGGCACAATCCTCTATTGCCCTCATCCTTCCTGGGTACCTCGTTTTATGTGGATCTCTGGAGCTACAATCCAGGTCCATGGTTGCTGGCTCTGTTCGAATGGTGTACGCTATTATCTACTCCCTCTTTCTGGGATATGGCATCACGATCGGCACCGCTCTTTACGGTCTCATGGATGGTAATGCAACTAGCGCCACGAATTGCAGCAACCCAATTGACAACTATTGGAAATGGTTTTTCGTGCCGGCGTTCACACTCTGCTTGTGTGTCATCAATCAGGCAAAATGGAAACAGATGCCGGTCATGTTATCCATCTCCTTCGTCGGTTATATCGTCAACTTCTTCAGTGCAAAGCACTTTCCCTCATCACCACAGATTTCGAATACATTAGGGGCTTTGGCAGTCGGTGTCCTCGGCAATCTATATTCGAGAATGCGTCATGGTCTCGCTGCAGCAGCTTTACTACCGGCTATCTTCGTGCAGGTTCCCTCGGGTCTTGCAGCTTCGGGGTCTTTGTTGGCTGGACTGAGCTCCGCTGACCTAATTACCAACTCAACGACATATGGAAATGGCACAGCGAAGATTAGTGGGACAAGCTCAGTTAGTATTCCCCCTATTACCTTCGCTCTCTTTGGGGGTAAATAATTGGAGAGAATAATTGCTGACTCTTTTCTTAGGTCGCCGTAACAGAAGGAACCGATCTCAACACTATAGTCTTCAACGTTGGATACAGTATGATTCAAGTCGCAATCGGCATTACTGTTGGATTGTTCTTGAGTGCATTAATCGTATACCCACTTGGAAAGAGGAGGAGTGGACTGTTCAGTTTTTAAAAGTTGATCCTCGACTGGAAGGTGTGTATGTGCCAGTATCGGAGTGTTGGACGATTCCGAAAAGAGCATGAATTCTATTATATATGGGTTGGGTTTGGGTGAAAAGCAAGCGTCGGTGTTCTGAGTCTGGTTTTGGCTTTGGCGTATGAGGTTTTGGGTTAGATGGTTGGATTTAAGCGGCTAATGGCCTGGTGCATTGGATGATGGCGTTTTGGATCTACAGTAGCTGACTGAAATTCAGCTTGGATGGATGGGAATAATGCATTTTACTCTCAATGAATTACACTTGAGACAGATTCACAGCACCTACTACAACAGCATGAGTGACATCAGCACCACCTGGTACCATCATCAAAAATCCTACTTGAGTTGAAATCGAATCCAAGTTGCGAATAGCTCGCTAACCATGTGCCAGCCACCTGATACAACATGCGGACGCCGACATGCCGATGTCTTTGCTGGGCTCCAGAGGAGAGTTACACAGTGCTTCCCAGACGTTCTAGATTCTGCGGTTGCGTGGAAGTTTTACACAGGCTGCATGCAAGGGGAAGAAACGTGACGACGTGCGGGACTCGTGCCTCCAGTGAGAGGAACGGCAGTAAGCCACGCGTTGGGCTGAGTCACGAGGATGCATAGGCTTTCATGCTTTCTTCCTGCTCTCAATTGAAAGATAGATCAATTCTTCTCTTTGTCTCCACCCGCTGCCTAGCACCTTCACTCAACCTCCATATCCCCTCTCCAGCTCTCCATCAAACGTACTGTAGACCATTTCACAACAACATCCCACAATGCCAATAGCGCACGTTTCCCTCCCGGTGTCTTCCCTCTCCTCATCGAAGTCGTTCTACGAGGCAGCCCTCGCACCCCTGTCCTACACCGTTTTCGCGAGCTTCGAAACCTCAATCGGGTTTGCGCCCAAGTACGGCGGGCCCGATTTCTGGATCCATCGATGCCCCAAGACCGAACAGGGAAAGGAGGTCCAGAAAACCCACGTCGCGTTCGTGGGTAAGAGTCACGCGCAGGTAAAGGCGTTCTATGAAGCTGCCTTGTGAGCCCTCTCACTCCTGAGTAGAAAATTGGATTATGGATCGAGAGATGCTGGCGGGCTGGATTGGGAGTGTCACTTGGCTGATATATGAATCAGGAAAGCGGGAGCTAGAGATAATGGGAAACCTGGAGAGAGGGATTATGTGAAAGGCTATCATGCGGCCTATATCCTGGATCCGGATGGGAATAATGTCGAGTGTCTGTATTATCAGCCGCTTTGGTTGTCTGCGATTCAGGTTGCACCTATGGTGGTTGGCGCCGTGCTTGTTGGAGGATTGAGCTGGTGGGCTGGTGTGAAGGGTTGGGCCTTCTAAGTCAAAAGAGAATTCTTGTCGATTAGTTAGTTGTGAGTATGGATCGAGAGGCTTGAAGCTTTGAGCTTTGAGATTTTATTGAATTTCTTGGGATGTACTTCAGAGTGTAGTGCCATGTTTACTCATGCTTCTAGTGTTGTTGTGGCAATGAAATCCATTGTGATGGCAGAGTCCGTTTGGTTTTGAATCTTCGAGAGATGCTAGAGAGGAAAGGGGCTCGCTGAACCCACCTCGTTTCCTCTCAAAGGCTCCTTCAAATAAATCGGTGGAGTATTCTCAATCCCATCCCTTCCCACTCCTATTGTCTCCTCGTGCTCGCATCAAATCCAACTACAGGTCGCTATTCAGTCGTGCTTCTTGGATCCTTCAGTAGCATCCGACAATGCAAACCCATCGACCGGCCGAGAGTTTTGCGAAACAAAGTATTTGAAGAAATCAACGTTAGTTTGGGTATCATAAGTTTCCGCGCTCTCTTCTCTATCTTCCACCTTCATAATGTATCCACCCCACTCCACAAGTCAGCATCAAGTAGTCGCATTACCAACAGCCCGATAAACCTCTCTCAAATCAAACCCGTCAATCTCCCCCTCCGCAATCTCACCAACAACCCTCCCGGGCCGTCCTGCCACGATCGAAAAGCTCGGGATCACCATATTTTGCGGCACGACCGTCCCATCCAAGATCTTCACGAAATCCTTTATGATAGTGAACTTGCCAACCACGCAATTCGACCCGATGTTGACGTGTGATCCGATGAGCGCAGCTTCGATGACAGAACCGGGACCTACAAAGACATGGTCTGCGATTTTGAGGGGATAGTGCGAGAATGTCCTATGCGCAGACACAATCAGCCTTCCATCTAGCTGGCTCCCTCCCCTCTCCCTCCCTCTCCATCACTGCCTTTTCATGTCCACTTGCAACTCAAGCAACTCAGAGCATCTCTGCCATATTTCCCCCAAACATGCAACGTACCCTTTATACAACTTCCCTGGCGGTCTCAACTCGCACCCTTTGCTGAAGAAACAATACCGTCCAATCGCAACCGCAACAGGATTGCCCTGCTTCTCATGTCCGCTTAAGGGGGGATAAGTGCGTAGTAGATCGCCGCGAATGATAACTTCGGCTTGGATCACACTCTTGCCGCCTAGGATGATGTTCGTTGTGCCGATTATTTGAGAGCGCCGAGAGACTTTATTGCCTGTGTCCTGAGGATTTGTGAGCTCGGTCTTGAGAGCGAGCTAGGGAGATGAAAGGTTTGGTTAGGATATGGACGGGATGGCTTACGGTCTCGATGTACTCGCCCTTCGTCTGCTTTTTCGACATTGTTGCTACATGGCAGGGTGAAGGCGGTGGATTGATGTCGAACGTCGGTCGCGTAGAAAACGCGAAGTACGGTGTCACGTGCTTCCATTTATACCTTTGGAAGGTTGGAAACTAAAACTGGAGGGGATCAAAACTTGGTGACAAGTAGTATCAATTGAGGACAGAAGCGATTTCATTTCGATTTCATTTCATGAAATGTTACTGCTCCTCAATGGCGTCCTTAAACCATGACTATATCAAGCCCTTTGATCACATAAAATTCATCAACCATGCTTCTTGAGCAATAGGCTCTAAATCCGAAACATTACATTACATTTTTACAATCAAGAGCTTTAGTTCACAGGCCCAAGAGGATCTTCGTATAATCGAGAGGCACCGACTGGGAGCTTCGTGGTTCCGGCCCAAGCCCATCTAATCAATGCGCCCTGACTTTGAGGTATGTTAGCTTTGTTCTCTCAACGTTGGTCAGTGAACTGACAATGAAGAGGGATCTGCGCTTTCATCACCCTCTTCGGGCTCAGGCGTGAGATCCTTCGAATCCCTCTCGAATACGCCGTCTCCCGCAACTCTCCAGCCATTTCCTACACGTTTGACGTATTCGACGGCCATACCCCAAGCATCCCTGTCTGCAGCATCGCCAGATTCGAAGATCTGGAGGTATTTGTAGTTTCTTGTGGGTGGTGCGTTGAAGAGCTCTCGCATTAGCAAGGCATAGCAGCTGTTTCTTTCTATCCAAAGGTCCTGGATATCGAGTTGTGTTACCTTGCTTGGGGTATTTAAGATGTTGTTTTGCGGAACCAGCTGAATGTACAAGCTATCTAATCGGGGAAGGCATCTGACGAGGAAATCAAAGTGAGAGGCCATTGGGAATATACCAATGTAGGACATATCTCGGATTGTGGGACTGATGAGAGCTCCGGATGATTGTACGGCAGCTCCAAGCAAGTCAGACAAAATCTGTACCCTGTTAGAGTCGTAATATCAAGGGTGCAGAAATACAGACCGATGGTGCCTTTCTCAACCAGAATTCGTAAGTAGAATATAACTTGATGAATGAACCTTCGTTCAGTGTTAAAGAAGACCATGGCCGTATATTAAAGAGGATAGAAGTTTGTAGGGGTTTCTGCTCAGGACTGATATTGGCGTCTGTGGGTTCATGAGCTGCACCGGAGAATTTTGAAGAAGGGTACGTCAGTAGGCCTGGTATATTATCAATCGGATTTGTTATGTTGGTAGATGGCTCGGTAACTTTCTGAACCTCCTTCGATATCGAATGACTCAAGGAAAGAACAGCTTCGTCATTGACTGCCGAATGGTTGGAAAAGGCTGTAGGACGTTGCAGACGAAGATAATGGCAAGGACAATCAAAATTCCAAGCATCTACCCCGATAATTCCACAAGACGTAAAGGCGCCAAGAATCACTGGATGTGCAATAATGAGCAGTCCAACCGGGTCAGTGACCTCAAACAGGGAGTGCCAGAAGTCTGCAAACATATCTAGCTTGAGCTTTCTAAGATCACCCCCTGCAGTATTCATTCCCCCCTTTGCGATAATGACAAATGTTGTGATGATTCTCGACAAGTCGTGCTTCTTCACAAACTCTATAAATGGCTGAAGCTCTTCTTTGGGACTGCGAATTTCCGGGTTTAGCTGTAGGTCAGCTATGAACAACCGCGCGTGTTTGAAGAGTTGCGGTACTACGGCTTCTCTCCATCTCTTGGAAACGCAGGATATAGCCTTCAAGTCTGAAATATCGGCATTTGTCAACTCAAATGTGGGCTCATCATGCAGGTCTTCTGAGAGAGACGGAGAGTCAAGAAGCCCAAATATATGAGAAAGAAGCTCGTTAGGGAGGTCATCGATAGTCGAATAACTCGATTTCGTTTCGGGGGGAACCGAAGGGCCATTGGGAGCTGGCTCGAAGTCTTCAGCTGCACTGATGGAAAGGGTTTCGGTATTCTCAGGGATGTCTTTCCTTTCCGCTACAACAGAAGGAGTTTCTCTGGCCCCAACAATGGCAGGTTGATCGTTCGACATGAGTTTGGTCATGTTGTTGGCTTCAATCGGTCCTTTCGTTTCCTCAACCTTGTCTGCCATATCGATGTGCTACCGGCTTTTGACTCAGGATATGAGCTAAGGAAGAACTTGTGAGGTCTGTCCAGCAAAGTATATCGTATATCGTATATCGAATCCAATACTATCCGAGATTCCGGTGCTCGTATATGTCACTTCTGAGTACTGCAGAATGGTAGCGGGATAGATGTAGACTTCTTCTTGATTGAAGCAACATACCTAGTCATGAGTTAAAGATGGTCCAGTATCGCATGGGCTTGGTGATGGAGTTGTTGTCGGTTGCTTACTTCGTACTCGAGTTGTACTTTGACCGGGGTATATAGCGGGGGTAGCTACGTACAGTAGCTTTTAGCGTGAACCGCCGAGGTACTTACTTCTGGCGCACTCACTACTCATCGGAATTCCGACAAGAGCGTGTTGACACTGTTGAATTGGTTATATAATGCCTTCAAGGCCTAAGAGTAGGAGCTTTCAATGGTTGCAGCAGCGGTTCTTATTTGATTGAAAATACGAGTGAAGTTTCGAAACTTTGGAGAAAGTACGGGTATCTCACCGGCGGGGGTCAATGCTGGAAAGTTAACGTCAATCCTATCCGCCTCGAGCGGACGGAAGCTTGAATGGCTTGAACTTACGGCAGATGAGTTGACCGTCGCTATCGCTCATAGGGTCAGGTGGAGAAATCGAGCAAAAGTGGAGAACGGACTGCCCCTCCTCCCCGAAACAAGTATCATACCCAGGGGAGGAGTATTTAAGAAGAGGATTGCTCTTCTCGCGAATGTCTTGCTATCGTCACTAACTCTCTTCTTTCACTTGCAACTCTATCATTGCATGGTACTTGAAACTCTCAACTATGTCTTCGGAGCTCCACCACCAAAGACCTCCTTTCAGGGCTGAGCACTTGGGCTCTCTTCTGCGCCCACAGCCTCTCCTCGACGTTCGACACAAGATTGACAAGGGGCAAACTGGTCTGGAGAAGGATCTCAGCACTATTGAAGACACATCCATCAATGACATCGTCAAAGAACAATTGGATCTAGGCTTCCATGCAGTTTCTGATGGAGAATACAGACGCCATATGTTCTGGTAGGCCACGGTTAGCTGTAGGTTCGTCTCAAAATGGTAATCTTTCATTCAGGGGAACATTCTTTCCAGGACTCGAAGGATTCGAAGAAATTCAGAACCCAGACATTGATATTTTCAGGATGTGAGTACAGCCGTTCATCACTGGAACGATACTTCCACTATTCTCATATTGTTTGATGACTTGGGATAAGTCGGTTCGCTATGTCCTTTCGTGGAAACAAGATCCAGATCTCAAATGTTTGAAATCATTTGAGGGATTATGATTCGAATTAGATTCCAAAGCATCCTTATGGCCATGTCCAACCGTATTGCGCGAGATGTCCAAGATAGTTCCTGACTATCTTCTAGGTACGTCCCGGATATTGCAGCATTCACCGAAAGTGGACATAAGCCTGGAGAAACAGTGATTTGCACGGGGAAGATCAAACATGTCGGAAGCACCTACGTCGACCAGTGGAATTATCTGAAGAATTTGCTCCCCAAAGAGAGACAGGGCGAGGCAAAGCTCACTCTCGCAGCCCCCAATTGGTACCATTTGCGTTACAAAACCGGGCGAGCATATCCCAAGAGCGTCTACTCTTCCGACGCAGAGTACTTTGCAGACATTGCGGCGGCTTACCGTGCTGAGCTGAAAATTCTATACGACAATGGTTTACGAAATGTACAGATCGACGATCCGAATCTTGCTTGTATAATCCCCTCATGCTTCCTCGATTGGGTAGCGAGCTAATCGAAGTAGACTTCTGCTCTGAAAAGATGCTCAAAGGGTTCAAGGACGACGCCGAAGATTCAGATGCTCTTCTTGATTCCTATATCAAGCTCTACAATGACTGCCTCTCCGGTCGTCCTTCCGATATGCACGTAGGCGTCCACCTCTGCAGAGGAAATTTCGTGGGTGGACGCCACTTTTCAGAGGGTGGATACGACGCCATTGCCACAAAACTATTCCGCAGCCTTAATGTAGACACCTATCTTCTCGAGTATGACACTAACAGGGCTGGGGGGTTTGAACCTCTTAAAGAAGTCCCAGCTCATAAAAACGTCATTCTGGGCTTGATCACGAGTAAGTTTCCTCAGCTGGAAGATGTGGAGGAGATGAAGAAGAAAGTATATCAAGCAGCGGAGCTGGTTGCGGAGGGTAGTGGACAGACGAAGGAGGATGCGCTGAAGAGATTAGGCGTCAGTCCACAATGTGGATTCGCAAGTCATAGTGATGGGAATAATATGGGAAAGGAGGATATGATTAGGAAGCTGCAATTGGTGAGGAAGCTAGCAGATGATATATGGCCTGGCGAGCCGTGAGGTCATGTTACAGGATTTAGTTAATTTGATCAGCATAGTAGCGGTATATTTTATGTGGGCCTGAATATGATGAAGAGTTGCCGTGCATTATAGGGGCTCCTTAGCATCCCGCCATCCCAGTATGCGTAGTATTGAAATTGTTTCTCACTTGTCACCATGCACCAGATAGGGTGGAAGGATGAAAGAATGAAGGGATTGGCATTCTTGTATTATTTGTAATGAACACAGGTAGAAGTCAAATGTGCTCCTCTGGTTCGTCCATTTTTAATTTCTCGCGCTGCCCCAGACTCGTCAGGAAGAAGGGAAATTTGTGTAAGCAATCTTGGTGACACCGAAGATGCGACTGCTGTCTAGCAGCAGCCCAAAATACGGCCAAATTATTGAGGATCGTTCATATTCAGCTGACATGATTTCTCCCTAGAAAAACCACCAACTTGATTGACCATGTCCAAATAATCGACCTTTCAATTATACACCAAAAGGCCCATTCAAAGGATGTCCCTTTAACCGCCATCAAATATTGCCGTTTGTACGCTCCTCCTTTCCACTGTGAAGGCTGTATGACCTATCGACCCTAACACCCATGGATTCGAGATCCATCTCGGTGCTGTCACGGCTGTTCATCTCTCGCACCTCGTTACAATTGACTTCGCTCTTCGTCGTAGTCGGGTTGAAGTGGTGACTAGAAGTGCTCTCGCCCATCTCCACATCCGTATATTCCTTGTGTCTTACCGCGGGTCTCGATTTCTTATCGCGGCAATGGGGACAAAGAGTGCAGCTGGGAGCGGCAGTACTGCCGCTGCCGCGACTACTTAGCCCAGTGTGGTTGCCAGTGAGACCAGAAATATCCAGCTGTGCTGTCTCCTCGTGGATGGCCATGCTGGCCCATAGGGCGGAGAGGGGAAGCAGTAGTGCCACCGTCGTAATAGTAAGAGATCCGGCCGAGGGGAAAGCAGTTGCTATATCATCATCGACGTATTCGAGGACAGCGAAGAGTGCTTCAATTTATTAGAAGATTGGTGGAGAAAGTTGGGAGGGATGGTTACTTACAGGGAATGATCATCGTACAGCCACCCATAGCTGCTAGAATCTTAACACCAGACCATTGTGTCCATCCATGCTTTCTGCGGTAGTGAAGAGTGTAGACCAATTTCGAGGTGAAGATGGCAGAGAAGTACCAGACAGAGATGGTGACCATGTATAAAGTTCCATGCTGAACCCATTGTTCGGTGTAATATTTCGCTTGGACAATTGCGATGCTGTTGATGACCATGTCTGCGAACTGAAAGCCGACCGCCAGAAAGAATACCAAGGTTGATATTACGAGTAGGATGTAGCGGTAGAGGTCCCTCATGTTCTTGGTGACGGTGTAAGCCTGAAGAACTAGGGAGAGGTTGACTGTGATCGTCATGAGGACATCGCAGACAACGGCAACGACACTGTTTGCGTATGCGCTTGTCGGAACCAGAGTAAAATCATTAGTGAAATACGGGTAAAGCTTGACCCAAGGACTGATGGCATAGAGAGCCGTGAACAAGGCGCGGCCGAAGCCGAAGAAGAGCGACAAGACGTTGAGGATGAAGATTGGAGTTCTTCGTTTCGCTTTCTGGGAGAGAACAAGAACGACGAAAAACATAGCTCCACATGCTCCGGCTTGACATGAGAAGTTGATGGCGACAGCGGTGTTGTACCAAACGCTTGCATCGATGGTGCCGAGGGTTGCATTCACCAGTGGAAGACCCAGGTTTGCGAGCCAGTGGACGACTTGATCATCGGCGTAGTAGGTGGCATTGCTTGGGTCGATACCAGCATTGGAGTATGTAACAGTCCAAGGTCCCTGCACAGGTTGAGACATTGAGGAAGACATCGCAAGGTTGTACTTGCTCGAATAGAAGGAGGATTCCGAGAGTTATTAACAGAGAGTAGCTCTTTAGACGGTTTGTTTGATAAGAGGAAAGTATAAAGGAATGAGAAGAAGAGCGATGAGAATATTTTTAAGTAGTTGGAGGCGGATTAAGTATGAATTGATAACAATGGTATGAGATAATATGAGTACTCATGCTGAGTTGAATCAGTCTCGAAGTGAAACTTCTTCAGACAATTGACGGGAGTTATACAAGAAAATATATGAGAAACCATAGCTGTGGGGAACTGTAGATATTGTACGCAAGAACAATTAAATCTAGGTAGCTAGGTTCCACATCTCGGTGAATCCCTTCGTCGCTTAGGCGAGGGGGCCATCGCGGAGGAACCATTTTCCGCTCCTTCATATTGTTCTTGGAAAGCCACAACACCAAAATAGGGACGGGAGATATGAACCCAATATCATGCGGATCGGAATGATGAATTATTAAAACTAGATTACTTCAGTGGATTGCTCGGTGATTGGCTGAGCAGTGGCATAGCAGACAGACAAATGCGCCTGAAATGGTAGTGTTGCCCCGCAAAACCCAGAGGGCCTAGAGTGGTCGTCTTGACACGAGATCTTTAAGCTTGAAAAACATTGGCATCACGATGTCTCAAACAGGAAGTATACCCCAAGTATGAACTCCGGGCAGGAATAGCAGCCGTGTCCAAAAATGTACGCCTTTTGCTACCAGAGAGAGATTGCAACATGGAGATTTTTACTCACAGATAATCGCCCTCGAATGACTGGATTCAAAGCGAGTGAGACCATTGCTCCTTATTGAATCGCCGAGACCTTACCCGCGATTTCAAACTAACGAAATTTGAAGTACAGTCTGCTTAACAAGAGCTGAAGAGGCCGCCCCATGTCCGGCCAGAGCTTGTGTTCTAAATGGCTCTATTAGAGACTCTCTTTGTGGCCTTCGTATGAAAACGGTTTGGGTTTCTCCTTAGGAAGTCTAGGTCTAAAGTGGCCCCGTACCACTAGATTGGCTGAAAACGAAGCTGCTGACATTCTGGAGAGACCTCATACATTGTCCAGAATAAGATATTCCGAACAGGCTTGCTCTCAGCTATGCCCTTTGCCATAATTTAACTTCTCTAGGCTTTCGAAGAGGGGGCAGAACTCTTGATACCAAATTCGGTTATAAAAGCCTGCAATAGCGTTGTGCGGATTCCAAACGACTGGGTAATGACTCTTCATGGCTGGTCCTGACAGAAGTCTTTGCCAATCAGGTTTAGCTAGATCTATCTGAGATACTTTGGCTGGGATTCTGGCCTTTATGAGGATAGACATGATATCATCATCTCATGTACTGTTTCTCGATCAGGCATCAGGCTATTGTAGGCATGCTACAGGGCGCCGTGCGTGAACGGGAGGGAGGCTGCTTTTACTGAGCAGATTGTCCCTCTCATGGCTCCTCAAGATTGTGATTTTGAGAGCAAGTTTGCAAATTGGAGACCTCTGATCAGACTGTTGCAGTCAAGAGTGGCTGTACCAGTTGAAGCGGAGCCTCGCGGTGAAGCTCTTCTTCAGGCTTGAGCCATGGGATAAGTTCCGTGTCCACCATAACCCAGGGAACGGACATTCTTATACATAGCAAGGCCCTTCCCGTATCACCGATGCTTCAACGAATATCCATAGAGAGGATTGCATAATTGTAGACTGTCATCAAACAGGGTAAGCCGGACGAAGCTGACATAGAACCAGAGACTAGAAAATCTCCGAGACATTGTCAAAAGATGAGAGCAATAAAACAATCGCCGCTTCACTCAGTTTCTGCACGGTGGTCCTGCCAGGCATTTTTTCAAAAAATCCTTCTACAAAATGCCCTGTCATTCGAAGAGATTCAGCGATTCGTATCTCCCAGCTTTGGGAATCAATCCTTATCATACCCACATGACAATAATTCAAAGCAGCAATAGTACTAGAAAAAATGATCCAGTTCATGATGTAAACAAGGTAGTGCTCAAATCACTAGGTATTGAGTCGCAATCCGTGCAGGAAGAGGAGTCGCACGTGCAGCCAAAACATGAAATCTCAGCCTCGTGGCCGGCCCACCAATCAACGTCCAAGCACTCTCTCTTCCACCTGTCCTCAATTCGAGAACACAAAATTATCAGCTGCTACTCGACGACAAGCCTTTTGAGGCACGATTACCAAATTGTGCCCCAATCTCCATTACACCTCAGCAATAAATGTATTGAAGTGAACCCCGGATCGAAAGTCGATTGGAAGAGCGACAAGGGAGATGAACGGCTTCACTGAACATGGCCTCGACGAGGGAGCATTTGGGGAAAAGGGCAGCAATATTGTTCAGGCATTTGATTATTTTCGTAAGTACCTTCATTCTGTGAAGTTTCTTGAAGCATCCTCCCGATAATTGGAGTTTTCTTCCCCTCTTATTCTTATCAGAGCTGAGCTGACTTTCCCCAGCGAAAGCAAAGCCCCAATTCGTAACGAGGACATCAGGAGGAGGAAAATGGACCGTGGCGATGCTCCTTGTGTCCTCAATGCTCATATTCTCCGAGTTCACACGCTGGTGGCGCGGCCACGAAACACACACCTTTGCTGTCGAAAAAGGCGTGGGCCACAACCTGCAAATCAACCTAGACATTGTGATACCAATGCAATGCAAGGATATACATATCAATGTGCAGGATGCTGCGGGAGACAGGATATTGGCTGGCACTATGCTGAAGCAAGATCCGACGAACTGGAACCAGTGGGTGGATATTAGGGGCGTGCATAGACTGGGGACGGATTCGCAAGGGAGGGTGAATACTGGGGAGGGCTATCATGAGCATGAGGAGGGGTTTGGAGAGGAGCATGTTCATGATATTGTTGCTGCTGCTGGTGGGAAGAAGAAGTTTGCTAAGACGCCGAAGTTGAGGGGTGGTATTAAAGGTGGTGACAGCTGTCGGATTTTCGGCAGCTTGGGGGTCAATAAAGTTCAGGGTGATTTCCATATCACAGCGCGTGGTCATGGATACCAAGAGTTTGGCGAGCATTTGGATCATAATGGTATGTTACTCTGTCTCATCCAACAGACCTGGAACCAGAACTAATAAACTTTGCAGCATTCAACTTCTCACACATAGTATCCGAGCTCTCCTTTGGAGCATTCTACCCCTCCCTTCTCAACCCCCTCGACCGCACCGTCTCCACGACACCCAATCACTTCCACAAATTCCAATACTTCTTCTCCGTTGTCCCCACCGTCTACAGCGTCGATTCCTCGACCCCTTACGCCTCCCGCACAGTCTTCACCAACCAATACGCCGTCACCGAGCAATCACACATAGTTGGCGAACGTTCCGTGCCAGGCATATTCTTCAAGTACGATATCGAACCTATGTTGCTTACAGTAGAGGAAAGCCGAGACAGTTTTCTGAGATTCGTGGTCAAGGTCGTCAATGTGTTCAGCGGGGTGCTGGTAGCGGGCCATTGGGGATTCACGCTGACGGAATGGGCTTCAAGCGTTTGGGGAAGGCAGAGGAGGAGAAAGAGTGAAGGTGTGCTGAATGGGAGGGCGCATGAAAATGAAGAATGATGGTTTATATAAGGGTGCTGGGAGGGTGCATTTTGTCATTACTGGCGTCAGTGAGATATGGTTGGAAACTTGGAATCATTAGTCTCTTCAAAACGAGATTTGAGCAGCGTTCAAAATCAAAAGAGGTGCTACACCATTGAACAACGCTCTGTACTTGACGAACTCTACCTATTTTGGTATATAATATCATTCATTGATTCTGATTACAAGCAACTCTGGTTGCGAATTAATGTATTACTGAACTCCAACAAACCCAACACTATGCACACCAATCCGCTTATGACTTCTTGGTCAATCCAATTCCCAAACCAATACCAAGAGCAATAGCCAGAACGATAAGCACAACGACTAATAGGCACCACCACTTTAGTCTATTGCGACGTCTGGCATGCTCGTTCGCCTTGTCGATCTCGGTATTTCCCTTGTCTACGTCCTCAGCCGTCTGAATGGCGTTCTGCTCCGTGTGCTCGACGACTGGGTCTTGAGCTTCTACGATCTGAGCCATGTCGGCGAACATAGCGGCGAGCTCAGTAAGAGTGGCTTCAATGCGTTGGAGCTCGTTGTGGCGGGCTCGGACAGCTCCAAGGACTGAAGAGGCTTGTCCAGAACGGTTGCTCTTGAGCTATTCAATCATTAGTCAACATCCCCCTTCGCTTGCATGTCTCAGGGAACTCACAGCAGTCTGGAACACGCCCTCAGAGCCCCAATCAAGCTCACTAGCCTCCTGAACCTCAGCCTCGCTTGCTTCAGGATTAACAATTCGATACTGGCGCGCAATTTGCTCGCGGTATCGCTGTCTGTATCCAACCTCCTCTGACTGGTAGTCTTTCAAGCTTTTCTCAAACTCCGTCTTAAGCTGCTTCGCCTGTCTCGCTTTAACGTTCTTGGTACCATCCTGCGTCTTCAATGCATCCAACTCGAGGTACTTAATTTGGTCTCTGATCTGCGTGTTCTTGAGCTGCGTTTGTGTGACAAGGTTCTCGAGCTGAGCGGAGGAATTGCTGTCCGGGGACGACAGTGCGCGCTGGTGCAGGGATGCGATTTCTTGGATGTTGGAACCTAAGACTCTAATCTCAGATTTGGCAAAGTCGACGCGCTCGAGGAAGTTTTGTTGAGTGAGTATCGTCGATGAAGCAGCCGGAGTAGCGGCTCCACCGGCGTTGCTGTAGTTGGATGTTTGCGAGTAGTTTGACATTTCTTGCGATAGGTCTTGGGTTCCTAGATGGCCCTGTATACATGAAATGGTTTTATCAGCTATTCTTCCTCTCAAAATTTCGTGTCATCAGCTGTCGGGAGAGCTCACTGCGCCGGCTTGTCCAGCCTCTGCCCCGGGTCCATTATCGTACGGATTCCCACCATATTGCTGATACTGGGTGTAAGACATGCTTTCCACTCAATTGATACACGATCGGTGGTCGTGTTTGTTGTTGTGTCGTTTAATTAGAAACGAAATGACGTTCCCAGGCGCCGATGTGAGAAGACAGGAGGTGGGATCGTCGGCAAAGTCGAATAAGCACCGCAGCACCCGCAGCACCCGCAGCGCAACGTAATCAAGATGTACGGTACAGTGAGGTGCAGATGCGCCGAATGGATACGACGGTGCTAATGTAAATACAAGGGGAAAGGAGGATGAGATTGAAGAAATTAGACCTTCTTCCGCCCCTACGTACGCACGAAGTACGGTTAAGTTTTACTCAGCACCAGATGTCACTCGCTAACGCTTCTGATTAGCTCCGTCGGCTTCAATTCGTTAGGGGCAAAATGGAGGAACGTTTTCGTCTTCTTGTCTAACCTCTCCGCCGGGTATTCTATTCCATTGAGGCTGTGCGCTCTAGAGACAAAATGATTGAATTATGATTGAACTTAGCAATTGTTTCGCATTAATTTGACCCTCACTGACAACAGACAGTGGCTTCGTCTGAAATATACTTGTTGAGCACTCTTGGTCACATGACCTGAGTCCTCAGAGAAAGACTAATTACAGGCTCTCTTCGACATCTATGTCGACCGTTCTAGACTCCCTTCGCCCAATAGTGGCCGAGGTCTTGAAGCCAAAACTTACAAAAGAGGCGATCAGTGGCGCTGACCAGGAGCTTCACGAGTTTTGGGAGGTGGAGATGATGAGGAGTTGATGGTATTTCACATTGGGCATTGGGGTAAGGCTTTAAACATACCAGTAGCTAGGCCCCAAATGATTTGAAAGTTCTGCGTTATTTGAAGTTTCAATAGAGACATTGTAAAATCTTCACACCCTACATGAACCAAGATCCCCAGGGGCAGATGAAAAGTTTACAACAGCGTCTCAGAGAAGAAATATCTGATTTACAGAGTCGGGGATGATATTTGCAAACGTTCAAGTAATTCAGTACTCGCTGAGTAGTGATCGAATGTTGAGCTCGATCAAAACAAACAAAAAACAGAAAGCATCGCTGATAGACTTCATAAAAAGAGCAAATGCTCGCAACAAAGTTTAATCTAAATATCTCAACAGAAGAAGCATCACATATGACTTATTAGACAATAAGTATGAAAACCCAAAGGGCAGTATATGCAGTCGGCATGCTGGCTCCCTCGTAATCCCACACTTTCCTTCACATGAAGCATCAATTTCAAGCTCTTCTCGTCAACCATTCTTTCCATATCTTCAATATACCTATATACCTCCATATCCTGAAGATGTACCTCGTAGGCGTAGATAAATGCCGGTTCTGGTAGGTCTCCTCGCACACAGCAGTATCAGTCGTCGAGACAGCAATGTCAGACTCGGTTCAAATTGCATAAACAGCCTTGGGCTGCGTGCCATGCGATATGACACTGGAGAAGCCAAGGCAAGGGTTATATTTCTAGTATGTGACTATAAGATAATTATTGCCTTGGAGCATGGCGACGGCTCCAGGTGCGCGACGTTCTTGGCAAGGGCCCAAAAATCGTGGACGTGGAGATGAACTGGGTGGAATCGTCTAGATATAAATTAACTGAGCTAAATCAGTTGACTGAAGTAAATCAGATTTACGCAGTATTTACTGACTGTCATCTCGAAGTATAAAGAATGCCCGTCATCTGTTGAAGTTGACTTTAGGCTAGTCAGTATCACCTGCTCAAGTGACGGGATATCCAGACCTACGTTCGTATATCCATTCGGACCAGATTGTAGTCAGTCCCCGCAGCGACATCGATTGAAGTTGGATCTGCTGAGAGTTATAATGAGTGAATCCAGCCATCTCATCTGGGATGTTATTTGCTACGTATGCTATGACCCACCAACCGCGAATATAGTAATTATCAAATACGGCGCTGGCTTCAACGATGATATCGCATCCTTGTAAGCTGCGATCAAAGTAGTCTCGCTCAAAACTTCCAGTAATACGGGAAGGGTCTGAAAATAGAACAATTACATACTGGCCGTTGTAACCATGAATCTCGGTGGTCGGTTTTGATTCTCTTTTGAAATAATCATGTAGGTTCAAAGCTCCGCCTGTGCTTGTATTTTGCACTGGTCCATGAGTAGGTATTATCGGACGACTCAGTTAAAGAGGTGACTTGGAAAGCGCAAAAATGGACAGTGCTGGGTATCATATAGCGGCGCGGCTCCAGATCTGATAAAATCATATAGTAACTTCCTCGGCTCGATTCCCGCCTTCAGAGGTCGAGAGTCGAGAGTGAGAATCGAGAATCGAGAATCGAGAGAGTGCTGGGATGAGCGATTTGCTCAATCTTTCTTCCCTCGTGGAGAACGCATCAAGAAACTGAGAATGGATGAAGCACCGAGAAATGGCTTCATACTGACGGTTGAGGCTGCAAACGGGTCGTTGGCGGTGTTCCACCCGTACACTTGAGTGCCATGATATGTGAGTAATGAAGCCATATCGGACTTACGAATTGGAGCCATGCAAAGAATACTGTACTCGAACACTCGCTCGTTACAGGCTTTATCAGAAGCCCGTGGGGGAGCTTCTTTCTGCCAAAACGCTCGGGACCAAGAAACATCGATCTCTTGACAGGAAGGGCAGTAATCACTTGAAGGTCAATTTCCAAAATTTTATCAAAAGACGGGTTGTCGTCGCCTTCTGCAAGTAAGCGACCACTGAGAACTGTCAGGTGATTTATAATGTCGTCACCTTGTTCAACCCCCACTTCAGAGACGGTTCTATATGTAATAGGAAGGAAACCTCAAAATTCTCTTAACGTCTTTACCGATTTAATACACAATCCAATCGCAGACCCATTCAAAATGCCTCTCATTGCCAGCTCTCCAAAGCCGAGGGTCATCCTTGGTTTGATGGTTCGTGTGCTTCCCTTTCACCTACCGTGCTCTCCCTTATTTACCCACCCATGTCACTTCTTTCAAAGTATTCTCGATGCTTTAAGGGCTGCATAGAACGCTGACTCAAAGGGATAGACTTTTGGTCCAGATGAGAGTACAGGGGCTCGAATAACCTCGCTCTCCGAATACGGCACCTTCCTTGATCATTTCCAAGCAGCTGGATACAATGAGATCGATACAGCTCGTACATACGTTGGAGGGAAGCAAGAAGCTTTCACACGTGAAGCAAAGTGGAAGGATAGAGGACTGACCATCGCCACGAAGGTCTACCCCAGAACACCTGGAACTCACAAACCCGAAATCTTGACTGAGCAATTCAACACGAGCTTGAAAGAACTTGGAGCTGATTGTGTTGATATATTTTACTTACACGCAGCTGTATGACGTCTCTGAAGTCATAGATTTTGTAGCTGACTGTGGTTCAGGATCGCTCTGTGCCCTTCGCCGAGACACTTCAAGCTGTTGATAAACTTCACAAAGCCGGCAAGTTTGTTCAGTTGGGACTTTCAAACTTCACTGCTTTTGAAGTTGCTGAAGTTGTCATGACTTGCAAATTCAACAACTGGGTGCGACCTACTATTTACCAAGGGATGTAGTGAGTATTTCCCAAGCAATTCCTTCCTATTTCATAATGTTCCGGATGTAAAGACATGAACCCCTCCGATAAAATGGTGGATTTTCTTGATCCGATCAAGCCTTGAGGCACATCTGTCTCGAAGGATAAATGCTAACGAGGTCTCCCACAGTAACGCCATCACAAGGTCTCTCGAAGCAGAGTAAGGAGCTACAATTCTTATTTTGCCAACTCCTGTACTTACTTGTGTTTACTTCCACATACCATGTTTACTACCCACTTTACCCCTTAGCAAAAATTTGCTCCGCCTCCTTTTGCAAACTTTTGGCTATGTATTTGTTAACAACGTGCTTCTAGGCTCATTCCAGCTTGTAAACGCTATGGTCTTGACGTAGTGGTCTACAATCCAATTGCCGGAGGTTTGTTCAGTGGGAAGTATAAAACAAAAGATATCCCGCAGGAAGGGCGGTATAGTAACGCTGTGGGAGCAATGGGGGAGATGTACCGCAAACGATATTTCAAGGACAGCACCTTCGAGGCATTGCAGATTATTGAGCCCGTTGTTCAAAAGCATGGATTGACAATGGTCGAGACGGCCTTACGATGGGTTATCAATCAGTACGTGAACGAGGAGACATTCTTTGTTACCCCAGACTGTCTCGGGAGCAGAAAGTGACCTACATATGGTTTTTGAGACATCCCTTGAAAGGGACTCCTCCAAAGCTGTTCAAATTTTCCCAGCTTATCTCAAAGCTTTCTTTCAAGAGTAATGGCTAATTACACATTGGCTTACAGTTCTGCTTTGAACATTAAGGATGGAAACGACGGAATCATTATTGGCGTGAGCAGCTTGGCACAGCTGGATCAGAACCTGAAGGACTGCGAGAAGGGACCGTTGCCTCAGGAGGTGCTTGATGCTTTGGACAAAGCTTGGTTGATAAGCAAGCCAGACACTCCAAACTATTGGCATCTTGATCTGAAGTAAGTGGAATTGTACTCTGATATTTGACGATATGCTTATATTATCCTCAGATATACCTACGACACGAGGAAGGCTCTAATATAGGTGTAGTATTTCTCATCAGATACTAGAATTAAAGCAATATCGCTCTGCTTCAGGAACTTGAATAATGCTGTGATATCTGATAAACGTTCACTCCTGAGCCAATCGTCCCATCTCAACCTTACCCTTTGATATGAAAATAAGGTAAGCTTTGTTTGACACCACGGAAAACAGTCATTCTCTAACGCTAGATATAGGCTTCTGACAACCCGGTATACCTGTCTGGAAGTTTACTCATAGATCAAAAGCAAAACCCTTTCTCGACTGGGCTTATCTTCTCCCCAACTACACTTAAAAACTGCGGTCATGTGGAGTTTCATTTGGTGCTTTCTGGGCAGATTATCTGGTTGATTTTCCGTGGCGATTAGATTGGTGAACTGGTTTTGATTCTTGAGCTTTGTCTAGCAGCATTCTCTGGATGTCTCAATTGCTCAATACATACATCATCGAGCTGGCTTAAGAAAGTCGGCCAAGGTGATTTCTCCGCTTCCAATCTATGCTCATTTTTAATGATTGGGGAAAGCCAGGTTGAAAAAACTCGAATAGGAAGGGCCTATCAACGTCCCTTCCCAAACGTTTTAAAAAAGGAACTCAACTATCCGTAATATACATGAGTATTCTTCACCATCTATTCTCAGCCACTCCTTCATCAATATGGTCTCGAAACAGAATCTTGTCTTGCGCATACAAATAATGTCACAAATGCAGTTTTAGAGACACGATCTACAACTATTCGGCTCCTCGTCCTGCCTTCACCTCGCTATTTAATACACTCGGGTGCTAGAGAACGAGATCAACCATGCCTCACTCCCCGTGCGCACATAAAACACCTCCCCATGGTCACATCTCGCGACAGGCTCATTCCTACCATGCCGAAGATCCACCGTGCTCTCCTCAATCACCTTTCAAAGATGAATTATCACGAGGCTCGATAGCTAAAGCGAATCCACAGAATCGTTCGAACAAAATTTCCCATTGCCTCTTTCCTTTCATCAGCAAATTCGAAGCCCTAGACGCATTGAGCCAGGGGATTCAAGAGGTGTCTTTGCGCCCGGCTCCATTGCAGATGTCTCGGAGGTCAACGATGCGAAGAGGAGGGTTTGATGGCCCAACTTCGATGAAACTTGAGGCCATCTTTAGCCCGAGAGGAAAGAGTCGACGTAGACAAGAGGTGGTGCTTGTTGAAAACATGGTTGCTTCGCAACCAGGGGACCCTTTCACTTCTGGTCTTCTCAAAAGATCAGAATCGGGGAGGTTGAAACAAGTCCAGTTGCTGAACGAATCAAACAACACTCGATTGCTTAGTATCACATCTCAGAATAACCTTCCGACTCCTAATGAAAATGAGTTCATGACAAGAATACCAAGCTACACCGGAAATAAAAGAGATAGCGTGAAAGAGATGAGGGAAATTGGTGCAGTCAGACGGAGGATCAAACTGTTTGATGATATATGGGCGGAGCCTGAAACTTCTTCGGGCTCTTGTCGTACACATCAAAACACGAACTCCGCCCTTGGAACTTCGTTCTCAGCAACAATACCCTCGAGCAGTATCGCGAAAATTTCTTCGTTCCAAAATACCGTGCCAAGTACCCCTTCTGATCACATATCTACGAAGCATCGGAGTCATGTTGCTGAAGCACCACGCTCGACGCTTTCGACAACAGGCACATCACGGCCTAGGACAATTTCTACAAAAAGGAATACTCCTCAAACGCCCACAAGGCCAATTCATTCTACAAGCATTAAGAGACGGCGGCCTATAGAGCAGAACGCTCCCAATCCGTTCTCGCAGAGTCCACATACACACCCCCCAAGTCAATCTATCTCTCCGGCTACCGCCTCGGCGGCGCAAAAAGTAGGCAAAGATCGCTTTATCCACCGTTCACTCCGTGGATTTAGCAAAATCCCAGAACTTTCGAAAAAGGATGTTTCGCAGCAACAAAAAAGTTGTCAAGGCCGGGTGCAAGAGCCTCCAGTAAGGCGACTTAGCTCCATGAGTAAAGCAGGGAACTGTGACAAGAATCTCGAGGCTGTCCGATGCAGGCAGACGTGGGAAGCGTCAGTCCGAGTACAACCAGATCTCAAGCCCGAAAAGGTAGCCTGCGATAATGGGAGTCTTGATTCCATACCGAATCGTTGTGGGATGGTCAGGGATTTAGAACTCAAGGATTCCCACTATAATGACATGAAAATGCTGCGCGAGAGAAGTGTTGTTGCTAAGTCATTTGAGTCTGGTCCATGGTCTTTCTCGAAAGCAACGAGCACGAAGATTCCAGAGCCTAGATGTCGACACTTTTCGCACCCTGTACCACCAGTATCTCCAGCACGAGCAGTTCCATCCACCAACCTTAGACCTGTAGATATCTGCTCAAAAGCTCAGCAGATAAACGGCACCCGAATTCCAAGTCTGGTGCGGCGAGAAAGGAGAAGTCCAACAACCCCAACAACAGCTGTTGACGGAAATATTCACGACAAGATTCAGAGATGGGAGAACAAATCAAAAATAAGGGCAAGAGACGAAGAAGCCCGCATCGAAAGCCACTCCTACTTTCCAGACAGCTCCACCAAGTTCCGGAAGACTATTTACGAGAATCCCTGGGATGATATGGGGAAAGAGCTAGAGGAACGAGGCCTGGACGGGCAAGAGGTGCAAGCAGTAATGGACGAGTTCCAGGATATAAGAGCAATTGTCGATAGCGACTATAAAACGAAAGGCCCCTGGAAGATGGTCGTAGCCCACAAATTTGGTAGAGATGGACCTGCTCAGAACGACAGGGATACGGACGAGTCTGAAGATATGAATATGCGGATTATTGTTCGAGAAGCACAATGTGGATTGGCAGAGCCGAAGCCACTGCGCTTACTAGAGATGAAGAGGATGGTTCTGTTGTGTAAGGAACGGGTTTCAGTTGAAGGTTCCGGGTGTAAGGATTGGGGTAAGGGGGCGTATTGTAATAGATCTTGACTGGTGTAACATGTGCATGAGGGAATGTACTCACTGTACCCGCCAACATGGACTACATCAATAGAAGACTGCTCCGTGAAATCATCGATTCATATAGACTGTTGGTCTAATACACAACCAATCCCATCCCCCTTCCAATCTTCTTCGCTAAAGCCTTCTTTAAATACCATTCCCGTGCCAAAGTCCTTGTCATCTTGGCGAATACAGCGGGGCTTACCACACCTTTCTCCACTGCTCGTCCAAGAACGAATAAGGCATCACCTAAACTCCTTTCCTCGCTGACTAGCTCATACAGTTGATTCCCAACTACTGTAGGCGCTACGAGTATCTCGTCGATATTTGGTGGGGTTCGATGTTGGCTAGAATCTATTACCGCATCTGCATCGTGCAGTGCCTTATGTAGGATATTTGTGTTGGAGTTTAGAAGGCTACTCAGAGATTCAAGAGATTGGATCTCGGCTTGCATATTATTCAGGGCGTTGAGCATGGCTTTATGTTGTGATTCTAAGCCAGGGAGGCTAGAGGTAGTTTGAGTGCGAGTATGCTGCCGTTGTGAGACGAGGGATTGACCTATGTTGTGCAACAGCATATCTTTTTCGGGGTTTGGCGGAATGGGTGGTGCGGGGAGGTTTGTTGATGCTTCGGACGGAATTGGGAGTGTTAGGGGTCCGTCCATGAGGTCTGGCGGAGGTGGACGTTTGACTTGTGGTTGAGGTTGATTCGGAAGTTGGTATTGTTGCCATTGTGGAGGTTGGCCAGGGTAGGGTTGCTGCTGTTGATGATATGAAGGCGGCATTTGCTGTCCATATTGTTGTTGATTTAGAGGCGGGCCTGGTTGAGAAATATCTTGGGGCTGCTGGTGAGATTGGTTGTATTGAGGTAGTGACCTCCGATATGGGTCCTCAGGTGGAGTCATAGGGCTGACAGGGCTCGGGGGATTGTAGGCATCTCGAAGAGCCTGTTGTCTTTGCGGTTGTGGTGGTAAAGGAAGGGCGGATTCGTATCGTAAGCTACTGCTCCGATGAGGAGTGTGAGCGCTGCCGTTAGAAGGTTGTGGTACCGGTGGCCCATATTGACCACCCCTAGGAGAGCCTTGTGAGGGCAGGGGCGGTAATGGAGGGCCGCTGTCTCGTCTCAATGGGCCTGCCTGCGAATAAGGTTGTGGGTTATTTGTCGGCTTTGGAGGCGGAGGAGGTGGTTGAGGATGCTCAGTGGGAATGGCAGCAGCAGATGGTGGATGGGCCACTCCAGGAGGAAGTGGTGGTATGGGAGGAGGTACTTGAGCGGGCTGTGGAAGATGAGGGGCGTTCCGTTGCTGCCGCGATATGACAGGTGGCTCTTTGGCAAAGATATCTCGCAAGATGGCCAGAAAGTCAAGTAAGTTAGACTTCTAAAGAAGCAGGTCTATCAGCATGCTGTAAAACATCATGTCGAGTATAATACCTACATCCCAGAATTCTGCCCACCCCACCAAGTATGGATGATATATCTTTCCTTGTGGATCAACATGTTGACCAGGTCTGACCATCATTCCCTCAACAGGCGTAACATATGCCAGGGGAGGCTCTTGCGGGTAGTTGTGAGGAATCCATAATGCTATTGGGAACCTATATGTTGTGCCTCGAAATATGACTGGGAGGGTGCCTGAAAGGTGGAGGAGAAGCGCCGATGCGCCATGCTCGTAAGCTATTGCAATTGATTAGCTTTCGATGGACGAGATTTTGAATGCCGTATACATACTATAGACATCAGTTCTAGGCGAGAGAGCGGAATAGTGGGAGAGTGTTTGCGCGACATCGTTGTATGTACGGTTCACATCTTTATATTCCTAGATAACAATTAGTTTATTAAAATTGTCTGATATGGAAGCATGACGTACACTAGTGAGAACACTGTATAGCCAATTCAATACCTGCTGTTTCACAGCGGCCATTATTGCTAGAGTCGTATCATTCCGTATGTCTCCTCAACGTTAGAGCATGCGTACAACTCTACACCACAACCAGCCAAGCTCCTCGACGTCTTAGCATTACATTTGGTCATGTGCTCGCGGGGCCTGGAGAAACTATGTTCCATAACGTCCTTTTTATCCAATCAGAGGCAGTTCCTTTGGTCCCGGTAGAAACCGATGTCGCAATGACTTGGCGGACTTTCTCTGCTCGATTTCAAAGCCTTGTCCTGGTGGGGTGCCCGCCGCCCGGGACCGAGGGATATAAAAGATCATCATTTCGCATTCTCATCCTCTGAGCCACCCTCCATAATCTGCAATTTTCGTATGCACAGCATCCAAACAATAAATCGAACGGCTGAGGAGTATCGGACAAAGATCTGTATACTCCTTGCGTCTGGAACATAAAGCCTTCGGCCGATAACGAAGACATGATCCCACCTATTCCCAAACTTGGCGACTACGGAATCTCACCAGAATATGGTTTCCTTCCGGCCGAACTGCCTCTGGAGAGGCTCCCTGACCCTTATTACAACAAGTGGGAAGCTGTTGTGGCAAATCTTCAGGGCTTGATATTGAGCAAGCGCCTGCGTGGGGTAATTGAACGACTCCCAATCCTCTCTACCGCCGGTCTGGAACATGATTCGGAATGGAGAAGAGCGTACTCATTGTTGTGCTTCATGGCTCATGGCTACATCTGGGGTGGTGATAGCCCATCAGAGGTAATTATATACCACTTATCCTTATTATTCGTTCATTGCTAACCTCCTCAGCGTCTGCCAGCAGCAATTTCGATTCCGTTGATTCATATATCTGCCTACCTCGAAGTGCCTCCCGTGGCAACTTATGCTGCACTGTGCCTGTGGAATTTCAAGCCTCTGTTCGCAGATGAACCCGTTGACAATTTGGAAAATCTTGCGACCCTCACAACTTTCACCGGCTCTATCGACGAGTCATGGTTCTACCTCGTGTCCGTTGCTATTGAAGCACGAGGCGGGCCAATCATTCCCTTGATGCTCACTGCTATTCGAGCAGCCAGGAGCAACGATAGTGTCACAGTCACTCATTGTCTCAGAGCATTCGCCGAAAGGTTGGATGATCTGGGCTCTATCCTACAACGCATGCATGAGAGTTGCGATCCTCAGGTCTTCTACAACCGAATTCGACCTTTCCTCGCGGGGAGTAAGAACATGGGAGAAGCCGGATTGCCTAACGGGGTAATCTATGAAGATGGCACTGGCACTGCGAAGTACCGAGAATACAGTGGTGGCAGCAATGCTCAAAGCTCCATCATTCAGTTCTTTGATATCATTCTCGGAATTGAGCATCGTCCGACTGGTGAAAAGAAGGACCCTATTTCTGAGAGTGAGCTTGAAGGAACTGCTCCTCCACCTAAGCATAACTTTCTGCTTGAGATGCGAAAATACATGCCCGGACCTCACCGACGATTCCTTGAGGATGTCACGCTCGTATCGAATATCCGTGAATACGTCGAAACTCATACCGATGATCACGAATTGACGTTGGCTTACGATGCTTGTCTTGCTATGTTGCGTGCTTTCCGCGATAAGCATATCAATATTGTCTCTAGATATATCATCATCAAATCACGTGAGTCCCGATCTTTATCACGCTCAAAGAGCCCGGAAGTCACTCGTCACAAGCTCAACATTGCCACATCATCCCGCCATGATAAGAGCGAGGTTGGCAAAAAGAATTTGAAAGGAACGGGCGGTACAGCCTTGATTCCATTTTTAAAGCAAGCTCGTGATGAGACAGGTGAGCCAGCGATTGACGCCTGGACCAGACGAGTCATGAACAAAGACTACAGCACCAAAGGGCGGGGAGACTTTTTCCTTGGAAAGGTCGACGAGCATTCTGATGGTGATATGGAATTATGCGGTATGGCTGGGACTTGGGCAATTGACGATAATGCAGGCGGTGGACTGTGCCATTATTGAGCCAACCAATGTTCATGCATAGCATCTTGATCTAGTTGAATGCAGCACCTTTTGAAGAGTCCTTACGCAGACCTTTTTGGAACGAAGTAACAGATGACTGATGAATCTTTGTGAAGTGGGATAGTATCATTATCATACGCAACGTAATCCCACTTTCACAACCACCAGAGGTGCGAAGTTCGCCGGCTCTCAACTGGACCTTGCCGATTTAAACCCTTCTAAGAGACTAGGACTACATGTCCAGATTTTCGAACCTATCTACTTTCTCTTACATCATTTGTGTAACTGCATATCACGTGATATCGGAGCTCGCCGATGGTGGATTCTGGGGGCCGAGGAAATGAAAAGAAAGAAGCTTGTTTTGAAAAAATGGAAGTGGGCGGATGGATAACAATGGAATTCTTCTCAAAGATAATCTTGGAAATCCATCGTTACTTCAAAATACTAGACATCAACGTCGGAAATATAAGCATATAAAATGACATCTCAGACTTCTACCCCACTTCTAGCGTGGTTTTGAGACTCAAGCTCCACTACGGCTTTTTAACAGGCTCGGGGAACGGCAGCAAAGCTGTCGGGAACCTCCTAGACCATTAAAAACGAATCAACATGGCAAAGATAAGAGTGAGCGGGACGTTAGTCTGACTGTTATGTTCTTTCTCTTCTAAGAAAGCCTCTCCTCCTGCATATGTTTCTAATACTTCGTCTCCGTCGTTCTCTCTACTCTCCTATATGGTGGCAATTCATGAAGCAAACTGGTTGTTGATGAGCTCTTCTAAGCTCAAGATCGCAACCAAGCTCCTACTTCTACGAGCGGTTGAAGTTCCGGATTGTCCAGACTGATTGAAGTATCCATAACTCCTTCAGCCCTCACCATGGCACCCATTGCTGTCTCGCCCGAGCCAGCCGTCTCTCCGTCTGCCAGTCATTCCCTCTCCCTCGCCACAACCTCCTACGATGATACACTTCGTTTCTATCTCAATGGTACACGCGTTGTTATCGATAACATCGATCCCGAAGTAACCCTTCTCGAATATCTGCGGGGCATTGGCCTCACTGGAACAAAGCTAGGGTGTGCTGAGGGTGGTTGCGGAGCCTGCACCGTGGTGGTCTCACAATGGAACCCGACGACGAAGAGTATATACCACGCCAGCGTCAATGCTTGCTTAGCACCGTTGGTCAGTGTGGATGGGAAGCATGTCATCACCATAGAGGGTATTGGCAATACGAAAAGGCCTCACCCTGTGCAGGAGCGCATAGCAAAGAGTAATGGATCTCAATGTGGATTCTGCACACCAGGGATTGTGATGAGTCTTTATGCTCTTTTAAGAAATGACTCGAACCCTTCCGAACATGCTGTTGAAGAGGCATTCGATGGGAATCTCTGCAGATGTACTGGATATCGTCCCATTCTCGACGCTGCCCAAACTTTCAGTGCTCAGAGACAATGTGGGAATGCCAAAGTCAACGGTGGCGGAGGATGTTGCATGGAGAATGGAAGTGGTGACTCCGAAGGATGCTGTAAAGGAAATAGCTTCAAGGATGACCAACCAATAAAGAAATTCACGCCTCCTGGATTCATCGAATACAATCCAGATACTGAACTTATATTCCCACCTGCCCTAAAGAAACACGATTTCAGACCATTAGCATTTGGAAACAAGAGAAAGAAGTGGTATCGTCCCATGACGATGGAACAACTTTTGGAAATCAAGAGTGTCTATCCGTCGGCAAAGATCATTGGAGGAAGTACAGAAACTCAGATCGAGATCAAATTCAAGGCAATGCAGTACACAGCTTCGGTGTTTGTTGGTGATATCCCAGAATTGCGGCAGTTCTCTTTTAACGATGACCATCTTGAGATTGGTGGAAATGTCATCTTAACGGATTTGGAATCGATTGCTCTCAAAGCCGTCGAGCACTATGGGCCAGTACGAGGACAAGTCTTTTCAGCTATTCATAAACAGCTGAAGTATTTTGCCGGACGCCAGATTCGAAACGTTGGTACACCTGCGGGAAATTTAGCTACAGCGTCTCCAATTTCGGATCTCAATCCAGTTTTCGTAGCATCAAATGCTATTCTTGTTGCCAAGTCATTGGAGAAGGAGACTGAGATTCCAATGTCTCAATTCTTCAAGGGATATCGTACAACCGCACTCCCACCGGACGCCGTTATCGCCAGCATCCGTATTCCTGCAACGAGCGCAAAAGGAGAGTACTTCCAAGCCTACAAACAGTCGAAACGCAAGGATGACGATATCGCGATTGTCAATGCCGCTCTTCGAATTACACTGAGCGATTCGGATCATATAGTGGAGAGTGCCGATCTCGTGTACGGTGGAATGGCTCCCACCACAGTCGCTGCGAAGAAAGCATCTGCTTATCTGGTTGGCAAGAAATTGACAGATCCAGCTACGCTTGAGGGTACGATGAATGCTTTAGAACAAGATTTCAATCTCAGATTCGGCGTACCAGGTGGAATGGCTACGTATCGAAAATCGCTGGCATTGGGATTCTTCTACCGCTACTATCATGAAGTGCTTTCCAAATTGGATGTCAACAGCGCCGATGTTGACGAAGAAGTGATTTCCGAAATCGAAAGGATGATATCAATTGGAAAAGAGGATAAAGATGCCACGATTGCATACCAGCAGAAGATTCTCGGGAAAGCTAATCCGCATGTGGCGGCATTGAAGCAGACTTGTGGTGAAGCTCAGTATACAGACGATATTCCAGTGCAGAAAAACGAGCTGTAAGATACCTCATCCCCTAAAAAGTGTTGCCTACGCCTGCGAAACCTTTGTGTGAACTGCGGCTAAACTTAGGACACTTTTCTTTCTCTTGAGGTGTACCTCATCTGAATTGTTTAAAAATATTAGCGATTTGGCATAATTTATAGTTCCATATTTTTGAATCGCTCATCTCACCCCCGTTGATCGATTACAGTACTAAGTTTGAATTCTTGACAGGTACGGATGTCTTGTTCTATCCACCAAAGCACGTGCGAAGATAACATCCGTCGACTACTCACCAGCCATGGATCTTCCTGGCGTCGTTGAATGGGTAGATCATACAGATATGCCAAGTCCGGAAGCGAACTGGTGGGGAGCTCCCGTCTGCGATGAAA
This sequence comes from Hyphodiscus sp. D1413, assembly GCA_003988895.1. NCBI lineage: Eukaryota > Fungi > Ascomycota > Leotiomycetes > Helotiales > Hyphodiscaceae > Hyphodiscus > Hyphodiscus sp. D1413. The sequence continues at coordinate 162,526 of QYAO01000035.1, forward strand.
CATTCTTTGCAGTTGATGAGGTCTTCACAACTGGCCAGCCGATTGGAGTGATCTTAGCTAGTAGCGCTGCTCAAGCTAGTGCTGGAGCAAGAGCAGTCAAAGTTGATTATGAGGACTTGCCTGCTATTTTCACGATCGAGGAAGCCATTGAGAAGGAGAGCTTCTTTGAGCATTACCGATACATCCACAAAGGCGACCTGGATGAGGCGTTTAAGAAATCAGATCATGTTTTTACTGGCGTCACGAGGATGGGTGGACAGGAACATTTCTACCTCGAGACGCAAGCTTGCGTAGCTATTCCCAAGCTTGAGGACGGAGAGATGGAGATTTACGCTAGCACTCAAAACCCAACTGAAACGTAAGTGCTCCGAGGATTCCGCGGTCCCAATTCCATCGAAGTTCTGTGCTATTTGGATCGATACCGATCCAGGTGAATGTTGCTGACTTTTTGACAGCCAAAGCTATGTTGCCCAAGTATGCAACGTGGCCGCCAATAAAGTCGTTTCCAAAGTGAAGCGTCTTGGTGGTGGCTTTGGAGGCAAAGAAACTCGATCGGTCCAATTAACTGGAATCTGTGCTTTGGCAGCAAAGAAGACGGGCCGTCCAGTCCGCTGTATGCTGAATCGAGATGAAGATATGATCACGTCAGGTCAAAGGCATCCTTTCCTGGCGCACTGGAAGGTCGGTGTCAACAAGAATGGGAAGCTCCAGGCTCTCGATGCAGATGTTTTTTGTAACGCTGGTTGGTCGCAAGATCTTAGTGCCGCTGTTTGCGACAGAGCTCTGTCCCATATAGATGGTTGCTATCTCATTCCCAATGTTCACGTTCGAGGACGGCTCGCCAAAACGAACACTATGTCGAATACTGCCTTCCGTGGTTTTGGTGGTCCGCAAGGCATATTTATCTCAGAGTCTTACATGGCAGAGATTGCAGATCGACTCGACATACCCGTCGAAAGACTCCGAGAGATCAATTTCTACAAGCCAAACGAGGAGACGCATTTCAACCAGAGCTTGAAAGACTGGCACGTTCCTATCATGTACCAACAAGTGCAGGAAGAAATATCATACTCTGAACGAAGAGAAGCAGTTACTAAGTTCAATGCCACTCATAAATGGAAGAAGCGAGGTCTTGCAATAGTTCCAACTAAATTCGGCATCTCCTTCACTGCCCTCTTTCTCAACCAAGCGGGAGCTCTGGTTCATATTTATCATGATGGGTCAGTTCTTGTTGCGCATGGTGGAACGGAGATGGGGCAAGGGTTACATACAAAGATGACGATGATCGCCGCAGAAGCTCTTGGAGGTAAGTCATTTTTTGTTAATTTGATGTCTTTTTCCCAGTTGCATAAAAACTGCGGGTGATGATACATCTCCTCGACTGAATTGGTATTCCCCATCGCTTAAGACCTTGAGTGATTCGAATTGTAGCCTGTAATGTGTGATTGTCGTTACCGCTCATTTTTTACCCTTCAAAGCGCAGTTGCTAACTCGGCTTGTCTTTTAGTTCCACTTTCTGACGTCTTCATTTCGGAGACTGCAACAAACACTGTTGCAAATACTTCATCAACTGCTGCATCAGCATCTTCTGATTTGAACGGCTATGCAATCTTCAATGCTTGCGCCCAGATCAATGCTCGACTCGCTCCGTACAGAGAGAGTTTGGGAGCGGATGCTCCGATGAAGAAGCTTGCGTCCGCTGCCTACTTCGATCGAGTCAACCTTTCAGCAAACGGGTTCTACAAGACACCAGATATTGGGTATACTTGGGGACCAAATACTGGCCAAATGTTCTTTTACTTTACTCAAGGGGTCTCTGCGGCGGAAGTAGAACTCGATACTTTGACGGGCGATTGGACTTGCTTACGGGCTGATATTAAGATGGATATTGGACGCTCGATCAATCCTGCCATCGATTACGGACAGATTGAAGGAGCGTTTGTCCAAGGAATGGGTCTCTTCACAACAGAAGAAAGTTTATGGTTCCGTGGAGGACCAATGAAGGGTCAACTGGCCACACGAGGCCCTGGCGCATACAAAATCCCTGGATTCCGCGATATCCCGCAAGAGTTCAATGTTTCTATGCTCAAGGGTGTACAATGGGAGAATCTTCAGACTATTCAGCGCAGTCGAGGCGTAGGCGAACCACCTCTATTTATGGGTAGCGTCGTGTTCTTTGCAATCCGCGATGCGCTTAAAGCTGCGAGGAAACAGTATGGTGTGCAGGCTGAAGTCGGTAGCGATTCAAAAGACGATGGTCTTCTGAGATTGGAAAGTCCGGCAACGCCAGAAAGGATCAGGACTTCGTGCGTTGACCCAATTGTGAAGAGGGCTTTTGTGCAACCTCAAGAGGGGGAGAAGAGTTTCTTTATTTCGATATGAGGATATGATATAACGATCATATTCTGGGCTTGTACTATTTCGTTGCTTTTGAATATCACATCGAATCAGGCTTACAATCTGATGCTTGACCGGAAAGCTGCCCGGCCATTGATTCTCATTTGATGACCTTACAGTACTCTCAGCAGCTAAAATCCTCCAAGAAACGTCATTGTCAGATAATTAGAGGCAAAGCCCCTTCCCATTAGAATCCAATAGAAGCAATCGTCGCAATTGCCTTTAAATCCATGCTGAAGATAACCTTACTCAGCGCCGGTACTTGAGGCCGAGCCACCACAGATTCTCTCGGCAGTAGTCTTCTGTATCATGTCTCCTCACATAACCGGAAATTTTTCAAATATAGTAGATTAGAAGGAGGATTTCAGAACATATTAGCATCTGTCTGAAGTCCGGTGAAGGATGGACAAGCTTATAATTATAACTAATACTATGGCGTAATATATCGATTCTGGATTTACACGATGGACCTATGATGCATGTTACTCCCTAGAGCTGCCTTGCCATCGTTGCTCATCTTATGCGGAAATAGGGATTCGTGTATATGTCCATACTTTTTCTATCATATGCAAATAGTTTCTTTAAGGAATATGGTTGGGATGCTTGTCTAATGGTCGGCTCGCTTACATAAAAGCAAGATGGGCTGATAGGCAATTTGGGCCGAGATAGTCTAAGCTTATATTTTATAAGGAAATCCTATCCTACTTCAAACTTCCGAACGCCCATCACATTAAATGGATTCCACCAAGCGCCCCCTCGATTTCGACGATTTGACTCCGAATCAGCAAGACTCCAAGAAGGTACGATTAAGCAAGGCAAAGCAATACTTGATCGAGAACCCCGAAGAGAAGAACGCTACCGCCGCACGCATCTACAACGTCAACGAACGCACCCTTAGCAACTCGATCCGTCGTACGCCAGGAAACCCTCATCATGGAGGTTACAATCGAATTCTCACGCCAGTTCAAGATAGGGCAATGACGGGGTGTATTAAGGAGTGTTTACAACATGGCCTCACGCCGACGAGAGGTATCATTTACAATATGATTTGCGCTCTCATCGAGCCTCGTCCTCCTCCTTCAAGAACCTGGTTCGCACACTGGTGGAAAAGTGTCGACCTTTCGGAGATCGCAAAGCCAATATCGACTGTACGCGTGGCGGCACAACAAGAGACAGTGGTGGCAGAGTAGTGGTATAACGAGTACCGTCCAACGATCGCAAAATACCAAAGCAAGCGCAAGAACGTTTACAACTTTAATGAGACCAGCTTTCGAGCTGGCTGCCAGAGGGAGATGGGAGTGCACGTCAGCGAGCCGATGATTGGTTGAAGAAGGGATTATCGAGAGTCAAGGCTGCGTATGCTGGCTCTGCGAGTGAGTGCCAGTTGTTTGAGGTGCTGGCAGCTGATTTTGGAAGGGAGGTTGCGGTTCATCACTATACTTAACTGTGAGGAAAGGATGGCTGTAAGATAGTTCTGCCAGTGTCTCAATGCATTAACTCGTATGCAGATAGAGACATGAACGGAAAGTTTGTAATTGATCATCTCTGGGCTCACCCGAGGCCCCATGTTGAAAGTAGGGATTTAATCGCACGAACGGAGAGACACAAAAGTGAAAGTGGAAGAGACTCGTTCCTGACTCCCATTCTTCTATGGTTCAACTATCACACAGGAAAGAAGTGGAGATGTCTCTCGAAAGCCGCAGGGAAAACGACAATAACTCTTCCGGGTATGCAACCAGATCAACGCCTTGCCGGAGATTGCCTTCCTTTCCATATCTCCATCCTGTTCCTTCAGATCATCTTCTGTCCCGGAACCCATTCCCCAATTCCAGTTCTTCACTGTCCAAGTTCCTTATACACCCGCTCAGTAATTCAAAGTAGCCGCCATTATAATGTCATAGTCTTCGCTTCATTCAAGTCGTTGCACATGCCTTATTCATTCGAAGAGGAGGACCTAGTCCGCTTCGGCAAGCTGGATGATCAACTTGCTCGCCAAATCCAAGAACGGAAACGGGCTCGTGACATCCTTCTCCTCTAGCAACATACCTTCCGCAGTCTCATAGCCCGCACATTTGAAATCCACTAGAAAAACACCTGGTTCCATCTCATAGAGTTGAATATCGAGATGCATGACCACAACATCCTGAGGCTTAACATCTGATCTAGAGCTCTTGGGAGGGGAAGAGAATTCTTGGCTAGGTACGGAACCACTGGTACTGCTGAGCGAGGCTATGGATTGTCGGCGCAGGTCTATAGACGATGAGTGTGTGGAGCCAGGAGGGATGATACCAGGAGGATACATGCCGCCTTTCTTCCATCGCACACGTAAGACCCAAGGGTCGGCTGGCAGCTTGTAGTGTGCGTTAGGGTCGACGCTGTGGGTGGAGATATCCTTGGCCATAGAGTCAGAGTGGTGGAGTGAGGCACCACTACCAACGTCGGAGATAAAACTTCCGTCGGCGTTTCTAATTATGTCAATATATCGCCGGTTTGGAGAGTGTGAGCCATACCTCTCTTCTCCTCCGGACTCCAGGCGAGGTTCCCAATCCTCATCTACTACCCACTCTGCGCCGAGCTTTCCTAGAGCACGATATATACATCCGATGGCTTCCAGCGCTTGGTTGCGGGACCGAATACCGAATTGCCATTTCGTAGGCTTCGCCTTCTTCTGTGGAACCGGTGTCATACCAGCAGGTCTCTTATTAGCTTCGTCGAGTTTCAACTGGCTTCGTGAGTGCGGGTTAAGGCGTCGAGCTGTCTCGGCTTTTTCTGCTTCGGTCTGAGGATGTGGTTCATGGGCTTCGGAATGTGCTGTAGACAAAGTACTAGCAAGACTTCTGCCGGATCTTTGTGCTTCCATGAAGTCTCTGTGATACGACGGCAAACTGCTTGGAAGAATACCAATTTTGCTGACATAGGGGCGGGCGGATCTGTCAGTTCCGATGGAGCTGGTGGAACGTGGTGATACGGCATCTAAAAGAGGACTTGGACGAGCTTGAGGAACTGGTTTGGGACTATCATTTGGGACCTTTGTGAGAGGCGACGCTGGTGGAGAAGCCAAGGAAGTATCCAGCTTGATACCATCATTCCAGGCTGGTGGTGAGGGAACTTGGAAAAGAAGTTGGCCTTTGTCATCGGAGAGGTGTGCTACTCGAAGGTTAGAAAAAGACGTCATAGTCAGTAAAGAGATACTCACGATTTGCTTGCATCAACTTGTTTTCTCTAACAATCAAGTACGCATCCTTAATTGCAGAAGGTTCTTCAGCAGCCAGTGCTTCCTGAACATCCTTGATTCCATAACCCATAGTTTTACTGATCTTCTCCGTGACTTGATCGTGCAACTTCTCTTGGACCGCCGGGCTTGCATGGGGAGCAATGTTCCTGGGATTGATAGCTTTGGTCGGATCCACACCAGTATCGATGAATTCTTCAACAGGAGGTTGTAGGTATGCCGGCAGATACTTCACAAACCACGGATCGAGACGGATTTCTTCGATTGTGGCTCGGTGCACCGGATTGACAGCCAACATCTTCTTGATGAGAGCCGCAGCTCCAGAACTCATGTAACCAGGAACCACGTATTGACCCTTGGCGATTTTTGCGAATAGAGAAGGAATGTGCTCATCGTCGAAGGGCAATCGTCCCACTAGCAAAACATATAGAATAACTCCACAACTCCACACGTCAACTTCCGGTCCCGCGTACAACTTTCCGTTGATGACTTCTGGAGCAGCATAGTTCGGACTACCACAACTTGTCTTCAAGAAGTTCCCATCCGTCATAATGTTGCTCAGGCCGAAGTCGGCGATCTTGACATTTAGGTTCTCGTCGAGCAGCAGATTCTCCGGCTTGAGATCTCGATGGACAATCTTATGTCTGTGGCAATATTCCACCGCACAGATAATCTGCTGGAAAAATCTCCTGGCCTCGTCCTCTCTCATCTTCCCATTCTGCACGATGTAGTCGAACAATTCGCCGCCGGCGTATTCGAGAACCATGATAATCTCCGTCTGTGTCTTGATCACCGTGTATCTGCCACCCCATCAGCTCCCACACTCTGCCATGGAACAAAGCTCAGACTCACAATTTGATAATATGGGGATGTCTCAATAGCTGCAAGTATTCGATCTCGCGCTCCACCCTACCCGCCATATCCCTCGAGATGAGCTTCTTACGAGCAATGATCTTCAGCGCAACCTGCTGGTTTGTAATACGATGGGTAGCCAACTTGACCTTCCCGAAACTGCCTTCTCCAAGTGTGCGGATGACATGGTAGGCACCAATACGCTGCTCGGCCTTCTTCTGCGGAGCGGGCTCAACGGATCTGTGTTTGTTGCCATTTGGCTCACGGCGAGTGTTTGCATCGGGAGGTTTGTTCTGAGCTCGGCGGTTGGCAGATGGTGCGAGAGATATCTCCAGCTCACCATCGTCGTAGGCTCCGTGAGGCGGCATAGCGTTGTGGGATGGAGTTGCTTTGGGGGTGCGTGGGATGAGGCCGGTGCCCCACCTTCGTGAGCGGTTATATTTGTCAACGGCGCAGAGAAAATGTTGCGATGGAATGTTTAGTCTTTGGCAGTAAGAGCTGGCGCATTTATCCCTGGATTCATCAGTGCAGATGTTCGAAAAGCTTGGTGTTACTCGGCGATGAAAGTTGTTGAGTCGATTTGTTGTCTCTCACGAGCTTTAGCTTCGAGTCGTTTCGCTGACCCAGTTTAGCGAGTGTGGGGAATAGAAAATCCGGAGAAAGAGGATAATTTTGGAGCTAATTCATGACTCATGTTAAATGATGGAAATCTGAAATCCTCTGAGTGGTTAGGAAGTAGAGCTGTCTTTGAGACTGATTTCTGTATTGAACGTCGTCTGCCCTGCGTATGATGCCAGTGCTGCCTTTCCAATTCTGTTATCCTGCTTGATATGTACTTCAAGTATTACAAGATCTTCACATCTCTGTGCAACACGCCACTGAGACATATTGTATCTTCTCAAATCTTCTGCCAATATCCTTGATACCAACGGCGCAGGAGTTTCTGTCCTTCAGAGCTGCCTAATTCAATCCGAGCTACGTTGCTCTCCCAACTGCCCAAAACTCTCAGTATGAATGCCTGCTCCAACTCTTCGTGGTATTCGGTCATATCAATGTCCTTCGTGATCATCGATCATCGTCATTTCTGTCTTCCTTCCTCCTCTTTCAGTCTCTCCACAACCTTCCCCATCAAGTAATCACTCAAACCCAATCTGTAAACCAATTAGCATCATTTTAGACAGGATCAAAGGCCTCCAGCTGCCCAGAAATGGAGCATAAACATACATTCCCTCCCTAGTAACAACCCTATAAGTCCCACTCTCCATCCAATTCCCCCTCAATCCATCCTCACCCTCTACAAACTCTCCACTTGCATCCACCTCCAAGGACCCAAAGATATCCTCCGGCCACGCAATCCTTCCATAATCAGGCGGCGCTCTCGAATCACTCAAATGTACCCAACCCCCTCTCCCCCCTCCCCCAGCACCTCCCTGACTACTCGCACCTCCCGCACCGTCGCCTCCAGCTCGACGGGTCTTCTTATGTTGTTGCGGAAAGAACATACCCCCGGAGCCCAGCGCTGAACCCGATGTAGAGGCGAATGCAGCGGCTTGAGATTGGATCCCCGGGTCTGAGGCAGCGTGGACTTTGAGCACGGATTGGAGGACGCGGATGAATTGGGGGTTTTCGGTCAGCGAGTCGGGCGTTGGGGGGATTGCGGTCGTCGTGCCGATTGCGAAGTTATGGGATGGCGGAGATGCAGAGAGGAGGGAAAGGATATGTGAGTTCGGTGCGCTGGGATTGGGATGGATGTACTGTGCTGGGTTACTTTGCGTGCGGTTTTGGACAGAACAGATGGAAGGAGCTTACGATGTGAGGATTCGATTTCAGAGTCGAGATTGAACGAATTGTCTGTCGTACAGGGGAATGAGCAAACGTTCTGCGAAAGGCGGAGGAGAACATATTTGTTGTTGACAATGTCGATCTCAGATCAGAAATATTTGATTGACTTTGCCCTTCCCGATCAGGAAAGAAGCTTTGGTGATGACGTGCATACAGGAAGCAAGGCTGATAAAATACGTAAGGCTGGTGTAATAATTAAGATTTATTTTCACAGCAATACGAAAAGAGGATTGGGATTAATCTTTATAAGCTTGACAATGTGGATGTCTGATGTCTTCGAGAACTGTTGTAATTGTGAAGCACAAGCGCGTGATGTTGGTAGAGTGGTATCGCATTGATCTGGAACCAGGCAATTTACAAAGCACTCTAGAAGAACTAGTGAGGGCTATGTAAGAAATTATCGCTTGCAAAAAAGAGCTTCGCCAAACCATAGCATGAGCAAACCCATCCTTGTGTACACGCCTCCGAAGTCTACATTTATTTCTTCAACTCAGTCTTATCAAGGGAACCGAAAATCTGTAGAAAAGTTAGAATATAATCTCAAAAGTTCAGCAGAGGGATAGCTTACAGTCTCCATCAAAATGCCGGTAATTTGATAAGGGTCAGCGTTAGAAGCTGGTCGTCTATCCTCGAAGTAACCGTAACCCTTGTGGGCACACTCTCTGGGGATTCGGACGGATGCACCACGGTTGGCAACGCCGTACGAAAAGCTGTCGATGCTACCGGTCTCATGCTTGCCTGTAAGACGCATGGTGTTGTCCTCTCCGTAAACCGCAATGTGCTCCTTGTGGCGACCCTCGAGCTTCTTGATAGCGGCCTCAATGTGCTTCATGCCTCCCTCCTTGCGCATCTCCTTGCTAGAGAAATTGCTGTGAAGACCGGCTCCGTTCCAGTCACCAGGGATGGGCTTGGGGTGGAAAGAGATCTTGGCACCAAATTCTTCCGCAATGCGGTGGAGGAGGAAACGGGCCAACCAGAGGTGATCACCCACTAGAAATGAGTTTAGCCGAAGTCACAGAAAATGAAAAGAGAGGAAATGAGCTTACACTCAATGCCAGAGCAAGGGCCAACTTGGAACTCCCACTGGGCGGGCATGACCTCGGCGTTGGTTCCGGAAATCTTGACACCAGCGTACAGGCAAGCCTTGTAGTGAGCCTCGACGATATCTCTGCAGAAAACCTTGCCGGCACCAACACCGCAGTAGTATGGACCTTGGGGGCCTGGGAAGCCGTTTAAGGGCCAGCCATAGGGTCTATCGGACATGTCGAGAAGAGTGTACTCCTGCTCGAGACCAAACCATGGCTCATGCTCCTTGTGGGCCTCCATAAGCTTCTCAGCCTCGTGGCGGTAGTTGAACTTGTTTGGTGTTCCATCAGGGTCCCAGCATTCACAAATGACCAAGACATTGGGACCTTGACGGAATGGATCAGGGAAGACAGCAGCAGGTCGGAGGTAAACATCAGAGTTGTCGCCTGGAGCTTGACCGGTGGAGCTGCCATCGAAGTTCCACTCCGGAAGGTCATCAACAGTGATTTCACCATTCTTGGGGAGCGAGACGATGGTCTAAGTGAGGGTCCGTATCAGTGAAAAGTTGGTATGCTTGTGCGACTGCTGCATAGTGCCGGAATAGGCAAAACTCACCTTTGACTTGGAACGAACACCTCCAGTCGAGTCGATCCAGATGTACCTATTCATAGCTTAGTCTGCGGCTCAAAAGAAGTACAAACAAACTTAGAAGCTTACTCTGCCATGGCACTTCCTTTCTGGTCGAGGGACAGGTACTTCAGCAGCTGTGAAAGTGAAGGTCAGCGGTGCGAAGGAAGTGGGGTGATGAGGAAGCCACTTACATTCGCTGTGTACGAGACGGTAGTGCTTGTGGCCATGTTTGCGGTTGTGATGAAGGTCAATTGAAGGAGATGATCTGGGTTGTTCTCGTGAGTTTACAGACGGAAGTCTGGATGTGGAGCGGCGGAAGAAATAAGTCGGGAGGCTTTGTGTATTTAAGCCCGCACCTCGCCCAGAAATCGGTCGCTACGATAAGGGAAGGAACGACACTAGCGTCAACAAGGTTCCAATTCTAGCCGTAGCCGTACGGAGCACATACATAGTACCTGCTGGCAACAGCTGCATGAGCGTGGGCGTGAGTTGTGAGCGTGGGACTGGACTAGGGCTGAGACTCGAATTCGGACTTTCGATCGATCGATTAATTCTTCATTCCATCCTCGTCGTCGGCGACAGCGAGCTTCTCCTACTAACTAATGCCTATGTATGGCTGGCGAAGTCCGTGACAACGCCTACATGCAAATTCTTCGCGAGCACACGATAGCAACCTTCATTACTGAGCCAATATCATTCTTCTGAGGCCTTTCTGCCTCGACCCACCAGCTGTATGGTCCTGCGCTCTCAGCCGTCTACTGTACCAGATCTGGAGAAGAAAATATGCGCGGAGAAAGTATGCAAGTCGCTTTCTTTCTTACACTCCATGCACAGCACTCAGAGAGGAGATGGTTGTTTTTGTTGTTTTCTTGTTTTTTTTTGGGTCCTTTTTCCCCCCTTCTTTTTTTTTCTTCCAAACTGTCAGAGTGAGTTTTATAGAGCTCTACATAGGCGGAAGAGGGATCGACGGTCTCCTGCGTTCTACAGAGCATATCGATGTCATAGTGTTCACGTTGATGCCCTGCTCCCCTGTCATAATTATCATGATCTCGATGTATAGCATATAGAAACGGCCTCTCAATACTTCCACTGCGTCTTTCAGAGATCTCGACCCCTATCATCCAATTGTCCTATCGTCGTACAACGCCAGTGCCGACAAAGTTATTTCTAAAATGTATCCTCACATTGATTATCCGGGAATAGGGACCTCCTCTCACCCGTCCGTCTGCATGCTCAAGCTCCTTGCTTCCTTGCCCCCACATGCGACCACCAGAACGCCTCCCGCCATTTCAACAATTCTCATTCGCAACCCCTCCAGGATGTGAGTGAAAAGCTTTCAGGTTCCCCTTCTCCCACGCAGTTTTGTTCGAAACCCCCATTTCTCCCCCAAATGTCTTCTTTTGTTGAGTCCATAGTCTATTCCCAGCATCTCGAATCTCCCCACTCAAACTCTTACACATAGAATTCTTTTTGCCGGACAAAGGAAACTCGAAAAGAGAACTCGTCGGAACGCCTCCGCGTCTCTGGCGGGGTAAATGCCTGCGCTTTCGGCGCAAGTGAGAAACGCCACTCTGATAAGGAAATTCCAGGGCTGTTCATCCAATCATATGTGATTGCTTACGGAAAGCACTCGAGTAAAATGAGCCTGCGCGCCGACGACATGGAGTGGGACATCATTGGATGGTTGTTTCTGCTGGGGTTCAGCATACGGTGGCCGAGTCGAGTGAAGAAGAATGAAAGTTGGATAGAGAAGACACTCCTCACGTGTCTTCTTACTGTATAAGTCAAGTATCCAGCAGTGTCCACCCTCAGCTGTGATCCTCCATCTCCATCTCCATTATTTCCTCCTGTTGTCCGTCCTCTTCAAAACCGCTCAGCATAAGCACACTACGCCTTCGCCTCCCCATTTCCCCGACGCCAGATCTGCTGCGGTCACCACACGGCTTCCTACATCTTGGCATCTTCTCGCGAGACCTCAATTGCATGCTCAGACTCATGCTGTATCCCCTAATCTTGCAAAATGGCGATGCTAACCGCGGGTTGCGAATCCGCCTCATGAGTTGTCGACGGCGTCCTGCATGCATACTCTCTTCTCGGGACATTTCTGACGCTGTATCGTCCTGCGGTATTTGAGCCGCCTATTAAAATTCATCTAATCTTGTTCCCAGACTTGGCCAGACTTGGCTGTGCGAGTGTGCATGTTTGATATGAGTTGTAGAGCGTTTTCTTTTGCTGGGAATACCCTAAAGCGAGTCATAATAGTCACTGAATCGTACTAGACACGAATTTGTGTGTCATAGGCTCGTATTGTGTGTGCGACGTGAGGCATATAGTATGTGGCAATGCTCAAAGTATCTGGCAAGTCTGTGGCATTGTTGAGACAAAGTCAGCTTATGTCAGCTTAGTTCAGAGGCCAACTCGCTCCAGAGAACAGAAAGACGGTAGAAAGCAACGTTTTCTATTTTTTGACAGACTCAACATCATTTTTTTTTATAAAGACTGCCACCAGCTGCTCTACGCAATGAGTTCTAGATCGTTCGCCAAATCTCCATCCATACTCTCACAGTCAGCCCCGGCTTTGATGAAAGGCGTCCGAAAGTATTCTAAATAGAGAAATGCGCCTTAGATGCCTCTGCAACAAACGTATCGCCGACAGTTGCCCACTCCAACTGGTTCAGTTCAAAGGGACTCCGCCATCTTGCCAGGCCTCCAGTCGTCCGAGTCTTTTTCTTCAGATGAAGCGCTAGTCGAAGTCGAGATCTTGCCTTGCCTTGCCACCATACCTCCTCATCCCTTGAATCTAATATTATACATCTACTATAGCCTCCACCAACACTGGCCATGCCATCGTCGTGCTCAAGTTTGACTGGTTTCTCATTATGATCATCATGATCATCATAATCATCACCCTCGATAAGATCGATGACGGATGCAATGGATCTCTTCAGCGTACCAGTCTTTAGAAGCTTTCCCGCTCCAAATCGTGGCATCTAGCGATCGTTGTGCTTGCGTTCTATTTCCCGAACGACCGTACTATTGAGTACGGTGAGTGATTAACGAGATCCTCTTCGAAATCCTCATCATCAGACCCAAGCTCGGCTTTGTTCACGGCCCAAGCTCGCAGTGCCGCCTGTCGTGGTCTGGGTGCGATTTCCATCCATCGTGTCAGCCCTTCAGCCTCTACACCAGTATCCACAGGCGTCTCTGTAGCTCAGCCTACAAGCCGAGCCAGTCCTGCTTTCGTTTCCGTACACTTCTTCGTCTCCGGATCTTCAAATGGAGCCTGCTTCTCAACTCCGCCTCTATGTCTGCTGCTCTCTTGCATCTAAGTCATCATTAATTACCTTCGCTACCAAGCTCGCTAATTGCGGTGCTTCGAACTTATCTCAGGAGCTGCATTACTTGCTCAAACATCTTCGGGCTGGCTGGCTGGCCTGACCAGCGCTCATGATCTGACTGACACTATCGCTCGCCTCGAAATGCGTAGCGGAGCTGATTGTCTTGGATTTTCCAATCCTTCTTCGACCTTACTGATTGCTGAACACAATACTTCTCGTCCCCCTCTCGTAACGCGTTGAACTAGTGCAACAATGAATACACAAAGCTCTACGCAGCCAGCGTTTCCCTCTCCGACCCCTATAGCTTGAGGAGCCGGCTTTTCGTGAGGATTTTGGATGGTATTGTGGGTGGTGAAGTATTGTTTGTCATTGAGTCCCAGTGTTGATTGTTGATATTGATGAAAGTCAGCAAAGTTTCGACACTCCAGCACAAGTGGCTTTGTCACCAATAATTGGTTTCCAAATTTGCCAGTCTTTGGTTGCCAGAAAGAATCTCAATCTTGAATGAAACTAAGAGTGGGTTGGAAGATACCATTCGATTACTCTCTACGCTTCACTGAGAGCAGAAAAGAGAATGAAATCTACACAACTAAGGCGGAAAATTAAGCGAGGTTGGCAAGGGGGGATGCTCCACTTTTCCACACACCAGGTACCTAGATAGGCAAAAGCAAAATATAACTGGTTGATTAACTTTGCTTCTTTCGTTTCGTTGGAATCAACTTCAGCTTGAGATACCGGATCACTAGTCCTATTGTTAGGAATACTATAGTGGATTCCATTGGGTTTCTCGCCATAGTGGGTGCCTTTACTTCTTTATATTTAATTTGGAGGTGGCCGAAGAGAATACAAAGTCATGTTTCCAACTTGAAGTTTTAGCTCGAAGTCACGCACAGAATACCAGTGTAGCTCATCTTGGAGTTTTTGCAAATCTCTCTGGCAATTTTCGGCTTTCTATTCAGCAGCGTGCGTATTCTGCGACTCCAGCTACAGGACCTTCTCTGTGTCTACCCTACGTCGACCCAGTTGTAGAGTCTCGACAATGAACAAAGAATCAGGGCCTTGAAATCGCATACGTCACTTCCGCCTCAGTCTTCTCCTAACCTCTCAGTTTCCCCCGGCATTCTCAATATCGAAACAGTCATCACCATACCCCATGAACGAAACACGGACATCCCTTCCTTCTCTAGACTCAATGAATCTATTCAGCCACTCCACCGTGATAACCTCGCTGTCATAGCCAGCATCCGAGATAGCCATACCAATGTACTCCGTGTAGACCGGAAGCTCAACTCGCTTGCCATTTTGGACCTGCTGGTAAAGATGACGGTAGGTTGGAATCATGCCAATGTAGCAGTCCACTTCTGCGAGGGTGATCTCGCCTGCTCTCACCTTCTGAATGGCAGCCAAGATTCCGAAGTTGAACTCCCACGGATTCATACTATAGTGTGGGTAGACGTTGAAGAATTCCTCGATCAGAATGAGAGGGACAGGAACTCTATCTTCAGATGGTGTGCTGTTATTTCCGACGTGGGTTTGAGCTGGAATGATTATGTCGGGCAAAATTGGACGTTGGGGGGTTGGTTGGGGCGCATTTCTGGGGCGGTATAAGTAACCTTTGAGGAGGGTGACTGGGTTCCAGCTTTGGGGTTGTTGCTTTTAGGTTTTAGTAAATGTAGACCAGGAGGATATTAGATTTACCTTGCTCTCTCGAGTAGCTGATGGAAGTCGCTTCTCAACTTCCTCAACTACCATCTTTCTGATCAGATCACGCTCCAGCTTCACCATTTCCGCAACAGTTTCCGACGATATTTGTCCGGTCTGGTCTTGTTAGCTCCTAGATTCTTATGATTCTGCATGACACTGATATAACCTACATTGACCGACATATTGGGCGAGGGGGAGTGCTTGTTGATTGCTTGAAATCGAAGAGAAACCTAGTGTTGGAGACCGTCGAGCGGGAAGAAAGTTGTGAAAGTGAACTTGACGCTCTCTTGGAAGATTTTGTAAAGGTAAGCTCAATTCCAATACGCTATTCACGCGCTCGTGCGCGGGAAGTGTTCGGGAGAAACTGTTTTGCCGAAGTCTTGTATGCTCCCAATCGGCGTAAACATATATTTTTATTCATTAAGGCTTATACGCCTACTCCCCCAAAAACATCGCGCCATAATCGGAAATATCACACTTCTTATAACTCCACTTTCCCTCAACACCCGCAAGAGCCCCAAATAGGCACCGCTATTTTATCTTTTCCTCCTGAGGACATAGCTCCCGTCAACGGCTTCTCAATCCAATTACTTTATGTCTGTCCCTCATATTTATCTGCTTTTCGAACCAGATGGAGGAAAGTGTCTGCAACTTAGAGGAGGCTTTAGACTTTCTAACCCCTCTTCGCAGAATCTTGTTTCGAGGCTCAGCTTTCGGAGTCATAATGATTCTTTCTTGAAGTTGTCAGAGGTTTGGATGAACACCATGATCCAAGTTTCATTGATGATAAACTGCCAACGAAGTCATGATCGAAGGAGCTTGAGATACGAGCCTCAAAGAGCATTGGGAACATCCCCTGAGCGTGGTGGTTGCAGTTTTGGTTTAACGCAAAACTGCACAATATCCTCTGTTTATACATAGAATCTATATATTCGTCATGATATAATGTCCTTATCATTATGACCCTTGCTATCCTTGCATACCAAGTCCACAATTCCTCCATTTCAGCCCTTGCCCTCTTTCTGTAGAGGTACGTCGAATGCCCTGCCTCTAATGGAACTCTGCCTCAACTCTTCCATATCTAAACCCATCAACCTTCAACTCAAATGCCAGCCCTGCGCTCTCAACTACCATCTCTAGTGTAAAGTCCAGATTATCGAACTCTACACCCCTCGTCGTCGTCAAGCGGGTGAACAAACTCTTCGGAACAGCACCAAGGTCCGTTGTGAGGGTACAGACATTTATGAGATCACGAGTATAGGAGCTGGGCGGTTCACCATCGGCATCTGATGCAATAAGATCGTCTGATACAATCTAAGAAGTCTCGTTAAGATAGGAACTGGGAAGGAAACTTGGATAAGAGCATACCAACGATTGTCCAGGTCTGAAATTTCGGGTATAGTGGAAGCTGATGGGTGTTGCAGCACTGAGTGCCTCTCCCTATGAAATGTAAATATCATGAATAGATTAGACGGATTAGCAAGCTTACCTTAGAAATATGCCATTGCATCCTATCGCTAACCATCCACCGCTCCCACAGTGGACTCCAGTAACGCTCACTGACTTGATGTTTATCCTCATCATAAACGGTAGCATACGAGGTTCCGTAATGCATCCTTGCCTTTCGAGAAACCACCATACTACCCTCGAGACCTCGAAGCACAGCACCTCGGACAACTGCTGTCCAAGCATTCACAGGCTGCATGACCTCGACAGAACCACTTTCGATCAGTGCATTAGCTTGAGCATGTGTTGGTCGCTCGCTGTATGGCGGTGGTGCAGCTGTGTTGAAATGCGACTTTAGTCGTGTGTAGAGGTAATTGCTCTGTCCAAACCCTCCAACAAGCACAATGCCAGATACAATGCCTCCTTTTTGTCGAATACCATCTACCTGCCCTTGCACCAGATCGCAGACTTCTTTGACGACGGGCTCGAAGATCTCTTTGATCTGTGTTGCTGTCATAACTAAGAATCCACAATCCAGGCCAGCTTCCTCATCGTCTGGGAGACCCGGGAACGGAACATTGACTTCGGCATGCTCCTCTTCGTTGAAATTACGCTTCACAAATTCTTCCCAATATCTGAGACCCATCTGCCAACATTTTCCTTTCTTAAGTTTCATCTCATCGAAGCGTTCTTTCCCGATCCTGTTCCTGACATGCTCTTCGAATCTATAGTTAAGGAAGGCGCTGCCGCAAAGCCCTCCTGTTCCCACAGCAGACTCTTCCACGCGCAATGGTTTCAGCGAGAGGATTTTATATGCAATCAAATCGACGGTGCCACCACCAGCATCACACACGACAAAGTTATCTCCGGCGCTCAAGTGATTAGGTTGTATCGCCTTAAGCGTGTACACAGCGGCAGCTTCAGGTTCACTGATCATCTGAATCTCAGATTTAGCACCCATGCCGGCACGTTCTGCGGCTTGCAACGTCGTATTCTTTGCAGCGTCCGACCAGACAGCAGGACACGTGAGAACGAACTCCACTTTCGTGGATGCCATGAAAGATTCTCCATATCGCCGCGTAAGTGTCTCCATTGTGTGATTGTAGACTTGCGTCAAATAATCGCTCACGGCATCAACGACATTCTTATTGAACTTCTTGAGTTGCGCAGCTGTTTCCAGTGGGCTTACATAGAAAGGAAGCTTTTGGGAACGGTCAAGAAACAATTTAATGCACCGTAGACGTGATTCTTCGGGCCGGAACTGGAACCCCCATTTGATATTTGGTTCGGCGCTGTCTGAGGCGTTCTGAAGATAATCGTATGAGATCTCTGTGGGAACCTTATCGGATGTAATTCCATTTCCTCCTGGCCATGTCTTGATGATCTCGACATCATCCGGTGTTGATGTATATACAGCCGCTACACTGTTCACCGATTAGTCGGAGAGGTTAATTCTGCGTTTCAAATCACATCCATAAATCAGAATTGTACAACAGTATGACGGTAAAACCGCAAGCTCAAACTATATCATAAGCTCCAGCAGCTCTGATCGTAGTCTAGACGGAAAAGCCAAAAAGTCGACACCATTCGAGCAGACCCTTAGAGAAAGCGATGGCTATTGCTCTCACAAACCAAAAAGCTCCACTTACCCTGAGTAAGTAGTACCAAAATCCAACCCAACAATTAATCGATCATTCAGTGGTGTGGGTTCTCGGATTGGTCCCGCAATGGCCTCGGTGGAAGAAGTAGGGGTGTAGTTGGTGTAATGCGATCTCGATTCATCGTTCCGTCGACTGGCGGATCGGATAGGGAGACTGAGGTTCATGATTGCGTAGATAGTATAATAGTTTCACAGGAGATAACTGTTGCCATAAACTATGCAGGGCGTCTTGTTGAGCCTCTGAAGGTTGATCGCGTGGCCGCGAGCACCGCAGCTGGGTCACAGCTCTCTCGCCACCCGCTCCTGACCAGCACCTATACGGACCCTGAAACCTGACAATTTTCTAGCAATTGGGCTTTTAAAAGATAGACAGATCTCAGAAATTGCAACAGGTGGTCACAGCCCTTGGGAGAGTTTTCGTGGGATGACTAGCGTATTTGAGCAAGCTGGCAGCAGTACCTTCAATATGGCTTAACGCTGAATCGACTGTTGATAAAAGATGATCCAAATAGAAGAGACAATGGTCATTGTCATATCGAGGATCGCGGGGATAGCTGTTTGAATAATGGGGCCTGCAGGTCCCAATGTTGGAGCCTGGGGATAGGCAACGAACTTTCGAGCCTGCTGCGCGGCCCCTTAGCGCTACAAGCGGTCTATCAAGTATAGGATCAGATACGTCGGTCAAGGGGTGATTAGGAAGAAGGATTTGTTCCAGAGCAAGTGATAGAATGTTGATTCCTTCCCCTGATGAAGTTTCAAAAAGGATCAAGTCAGCACGAAGTTGAGGCCGGAGACGCTAGTTCTGCCGCAGTGGCTGTGCACAAGGCTGAGTTTCGACTTTTATACGAGCTTTCAGATCAGCCATCTCGAATGCCAAATGAGAATTTAAGTCTCCATGAGAGATGGAACTTTGGGCTTCAGGATTCAATGCTTGGAACCAATTACAATTCGACGGAGATCAGCCAGCTGAGCCCCGAGATCTGTGTGAGTTTAAGCGCGTGCTCAAGGATGCACATATCGAGATTTTGAGGACATCTCTGTCAGCCACGGTTGGTAAGTTGCTAGCTCTCACTCATGGTATTTTCCTTGAGACTATATTTTCGAAGTATTGGTTTATGGTAATCCTCTCTCTTGATAAGTTGAGTCAACCAAGGAAGCTCCAATAAGTCACGTGGCATTCTATAAAGCGAGCTGCTTTTTACCAACCCATTGGACTAGTCAGGACCATGACAGAGGGATGGAAAGCTGAGTCATATTTGGCAGAGTATCTTCATTGTTGTTTTCAACATTCGATAGACTTCCTTGAGGGGTGCCTCCTCTTAGATTGGGACATCCATCGCCGCATCTCTCGTAACCAAGGGGGTAGCGCCTCCTAATCCACACGTCTGTATCCAAGGATTTAAAATAGTCCGCTCTAGTTGCTCCTGTTTGTTTTATTTTTTGTATAGCCGTGTGTCAAAATTCATCTATGAAGAGCCTCCCAGATATACGAAGCTTGTCCCCTAAATCACAAGCAACGAAGTAGTCTGTTGGTAAATTCTCACAGTTCTCATGCTAACAGGTATAGTCCAAACAACTTCAGGCATAATCACAGCTGGATTTCCGGACGAGTTCACTCAGCTTTGCTCTAAGCGGGACGGCGGATTTCTCAAAGTCGCAATAGCAGGTAATGACAAGGTCTCAGGTAACGGTCCCCTTGCCTGCGCAAGGAACAATTACTGATTCGACTCTCAGAGTTCACATCTGAAAGCATCACCCAATACGGTTCGTTGCAGGACTTTGCTGCAAAGAAGAAGTCCTCAGTCCGGGGTTTCCCATATCTCACACAAATAGCTTCAAATCAAACAGGATTCACACTTCTTACAACAAACGGAACAGTGTATACTTGGGGAGATGAGAGATATGAAGCTTGCCTCGGCCGAGAAGTCACTGATGAGCTGTAAGCACAGTTTCCAGCTCTACCTCATTACCAAAGCTAAGCAAAATAATAGCAAAGCTTCGGACCCATGTGATGTTAATGGACTGTTAGATCTCCCAGACAGAATTGTGAAGATCTCATCAGGAGGTTACATGACAGCTGCCTTAACAGCAGGCAACGATGTCTATCTCTGGGGCCGCCAAGGATATCCAGAGCTCCCTCAGCCTTTGATGGCCTCGCCGACACCACTTGATCTGGATGAATATGATTTCTTGGATGTGGCTGTTGGAATGAACCATCTTATCGTTCTTACAACTGAGCGCAGGATATACGTCGTTGGTGCTGGGAGCAATGGACAACTTGGTCTTGGTCCGGCAATCATGGAGCTAAAGGAATGGAAGGAAATTGTAATGCCATTAAAGAAGGGACAACAAATTTTGAGCGTCCATGCAGGATACAAGAACTCTTTTGTGATGGTAGAAGATGTCACTTAGATATCAGAAGAGCTTTTCTATGACTTTTGGTATCTTATTCTTTCGTTTTGCCTTCTTAATGCCTTTCTATAATACACCGGCGGATGAAACCGCGCCGAAATGATCATGCATACGAAAGAGCTCATAGATTCGTAAGGTAGTCCTCAATCTCTTGGGGGCTCAATTTTCGGAACCGAGGACCTTGAGCACCCGCGACTCCCTCGACGCCAAGAAGGTGGTCAGCTGGCGGGCCAACAATTCCTAGGTTCTGTTAGCCAATACATCAAATGACGATATATAGCAAGACTCACCGATCTCTACTGTCTCTCCGTTCATCTCTCCCTCAATAGTCTCCTTCAATGTCAACAGAGCAATATGCACAGCATCTTCTAGCTCCAATCCTTCGGTGTATCGTTTCTCCAAGAAGGTTTTCGCAGAGGTTGCACTCTTTCCAATCGCCGTCGCCTTCCACGGGAAATAACTTCCGCTAGGATCAACCTGATACAACATAGGTCCGCCCTTTAGAACACCTCCGGTCTTGCCAGAAGGCTTCTTGTCATCCGGATGCGCCTCAACACCACCAACCGCAACATCCTCCGACTCTGGCTCGATTCCATCATCCCAACCAGCAATCAATAAGCTTACACCATATGGTCGTACACCACCCGACTGCGTTGCTTCCTGCATGGTCTTCGCTACATCTTGTACTAATATTCTGGTCGGAGGGTACTCGTTGTAGATGCGTTTGTAACCAGTATGCGAGACTTTGCGTGCCTTGTCAACCAATACTCGGTAATCTGGTCCCATTCCGGAGTACACCATGCCGATATTTGGAGTGATTAAGCTAACTTTGGAGAGCGAAGGAGGATCGATGAGAGGGGACGAGGACTTCTTTTCCGTGGCGAGGACGATACCATTGGTAGCTATTGGAGAGTAAATAATTTCGATTGAGGAAGTTGAAGTTCGATATTTGCTCACCTTTGATTCCGAGTGCAGTAACGCCCTGATTGACAGCGTTCAAGGCATATTCTGAGAAGCTGGAGTTAGCATTTCGGACGATATTGCTGAACGGTGTAGCAAGGCGGCGTGTAGAACATCAGTGGATTGGCCTCGTACGAACCTATTTGGACGAGCTTCCCACTATGCAATAATCAGCACTGGACTCTTAAAATGTAGCAAGCAGTCACGAGGCGCGTGGTTTGAAGCTGTAGTAGTATGAGCATACCTCGGGGAGAACGTTGTCAAGGAGAACGAATATCTGTCCGCCATTATGTCTGTCAAAGCTGAAACTTATTAAGAAGTAATTTCAGATCGAGACCGAGGTAGACTGAGTTTAATGGAGATACCGAAATTTGGATGAGGGTGAGAGATCGAGCTGTTGTCCAGATGTTGATGGTCAAGCTACTCTACAGGCAGCTCAGCGACGCGAGTTTCAAGTCACCGCCATAAATTTGAGGCATCAAGATATTCGGTCGAGCCTCCGGGGTAAGAACGAACTCTCGGACTTCTTTGAGCTGCTTTCTGATAAAAGCCACATCTCTGATGCCAATGTTCCTCCGCACTCCGACCTCCACTTTGGAGCTGAGGATTACTTATCTGCTGATTTCCTGATGCTGACCATACTTGCTATTCATAACCTAGATAGCTTCCTTCCATGACGAAAAAACTTCTGAGATTTTGAGCTTCGACCTGCCTCGCTATGCCTTCGGTTCCTTACGATACACACGGAAGCTGGTCATGGCCAGAGGATATTAATCCAGACGACATCAATGCACCACCATCCTACAGAGCGGGCTTTGTGCCCGGGTCCTTCAAGCAAGACGAATCAGATATCCAAGAGAACGTGTCGTCGGAGTCTGAAGAGAATCCCAAGGGAGGAACCAACGACACTCCAAAACCACGCCGACACTACCCTCCCCGGACCTGCAGGATATGTCTAGAAAATGTACTGCCAACTTTCGAGCCCGCTCCAGAAGGCATTTCATCTTTCTTCGATCCGACGCCCAGCGTCTCCTACATATCCGCCGACCCAGAGTCAGGCCGTCTCATCCGGCCATGCAAGTGTAGGGGATCGAGTCGCTATGTGCATGAAGGATGTCTGCAACAGTGGCGTCACGCAGATCCGGCTTATGGACGAAGGAACTATTGGGAATGCCCTACATGCCATTTTCGATATCGTTTGGAGAGAATGAGATGGGGTAGATGGATAAGCAGTCCTATTTTACAAGTCTTAGCTACTTTTGCAATTCTCTTCTCAGCTGTCTTCATCTTTGGCTTTGTTGCCGATCCGATCATAAATTTATACCTTGATCCGTACGACACGATAACATCCATTCCCTCTGGAGGACCAGCACCTTTACATTTCGAAGACGATGAAGCGTCATGGACAGAACACTTCTTGAAAGGAGTGGCATCTTTGGGCTTGCTTGGCTTTGTCAAAGTCTTCTTTGCTATGTCTCCTTGGCATTGGTGGAACCTTAGGAACTCTGGAATCTTAGGCGGTGGTGGTCGCAGAGGCAACACTGGGCGAGAACGACTTGAGAATATATCTTGGTCACTAGTCCTCATTGGAGTCATCACATTTCTCTATGTAGGTCGGCCCAATCTTTCAAGTAAGCTGAATTATTGACGGGCTAGGCTGTCTGGACATGGGTTCGGGCTTGGAGTAGGAAAGTTCTCGAGAAAGCAGGTGAACGAGTTGCGGACGTACAAGGAGAAGATGACGATTTCAGAGAAGCAGAAGAAGAACCAATCGCACATGACAATCGCACATGATTCATCGAGCTCCGCGGTCCGGGATTCAGGAAATGGGAAATGACGGCAGCGAAGTGAGGTGTCATGAAGGAAACGAATGATGTATTGAATGCAGACTTCGATTGGTCTTCCACAGAACACGGCATCATTTCCCAACGCGCCTCTCAAGTTCCGGGTTCCTTGGATGCTTCGTGATATCATTACCGAACACTCTTAAGTTGCCACGAGATCCTGCCCAGTATCGTGTCGACTAGTCTGTTTTCGAATATTCAAAGCTTGCTGGAGCCCTGAAACATGAGCGTCTTGTTCTAGTTTCGTTTTGGGCGGCCGCAAGCATCTTCAACACTCTGTCGTATGCCTCCTTTTCGTATGAGAATGTTGGTTTTGCCCCCTATCTCGGCATTATGCTTCCAAGGGGGTTCAGAGACAATTGTGTTGATACATACCAAGAAGTCTCCTGTTTTGTAGAGTCATCTAGAAGCTAATATTTTGAAATATGGGGCTCGTCAGCTACTGAGCCATATACTGTAAAGCGAATGAAAACCTTGTATAACAGTTTATGACATCAGACTGGTGACCTTCAAGATTGATTGGAACAGTTATTGTTGGAACTCCCCAAATGTAAGCATCGCATAGACATCGCCCCCAGTGCATGTTAAAAAGCGTACTGAGCGGATTTGACACTTCACTGGCAGGAGAGCTTTGTATATGTATTCCTTAGATTGAGTTGTGAAGGTCGATCACTGTTGGCAAAGTGGAGCGGATTGGATTTTGCGTTGTGCGGGAGCGTATAGCGAATTGGCTGAAAGCCTTGGGGAAGTTGGAAGCAGACGTTGTAGGTGCATCTCAGCAAGCACTCGAATTGACAACAGGAACAATGCAGTATTAAAATGAAGCATACGGACGGATATGCCCCTTCACATGCAGAATCCTCGGGGCCCGTATCGGGCATCAGCTCACTCGCATTCGGATCATAGAATCGGATAGGAATCAGTAAAGCTTCTGACCAGGGGCATTTCTTGCCCAATTGCGGATGTCATTATACACATATTTTCTACGCCAACTAATAAGACAAGCCGCAGAAAATCCACCTTTCACGCCATCCCATTGCCGCAATTTTGTGTGAGCGTCTAAATAAGATGCTTTGATCTGTCCGAAAGTTAGCATACCTCCATTGGCATTGATTATGCAAACATACCTAAAGTACGCCCTCAAATAGACGACCTGCCATGCTCCCAATGCAATTAGCATACCCATAGTCCCAAAAGCAAACCACTTGACTCTTGTATTCGTGCTCTCGTTCGTGTCCCTAAGCTTCTGTTCTCGAGTCCGTAGGTAATCCATCTCAGCTACAATCTCAGCAACCATCTCTTCCATACGCCTTAATTCAGTCTCAACTGGCTTCAGCTTCTCAGTAGCTTGGACTGCAGACCAATCTTTGGCATCTGCTCCGATATCGATATCGAGTTCAACGTGACGAGAGGGCTTGGGGATTCCCCTTGCTAGACGAATTGTTAGCATTGCTGGAGCAGAGATGTCTGACCACTTACAGCCAGTAAAGTAATTCTCAAAGCAGACATCAAATGATGCATCGGCGTGAGATGTGAACGCCATTCTCTGCTCACCCACAACATCCTTGGGTCGACCATACTCATTTCCAACCGCATCTTTAATCTACAATTCCAGTCAGGGTTCACCCCATGCTCAATTGACCAGGACAACTTACCTGCATATTGACCACCATACCATCTCCTTTATATCCATCCACGGTAGCTGTAACGACGACCAGCGTATCCTTCGCAACAAAATTTCTGATGCATCTCTCGCCCTTCTTATCCCCCTGATTATGCGCCTCGACGTCGAATTTTAATGCATCTGCACATGCAAGGAAGAGAAGTAGACTGTAAAATGAAAACAGTATGGATTTAGGGCTCGCCATACTGCTGGATGTGGTCGTGTGAGGTCGAGTGTGGGGACGGTGATCTGTCGCGTACAATAGGAGTCTAAAGTCCACGTCGACGGCAACTTTTTGGCGACGGCAGGGATTATTTTTAATCACGTGAACTTAGATCGCGGAACTTCAACGCCTTCGACTTCATAGGAAGAGCCCAAACCCATGATCTTTTGATTTCATCCTCACGTCGTCAAGATGCCTAGATGTAAGTATCACTATCTGCAATCGAATAAGCTATGCTAACAATTCTCACAGTCTTCTGTAAGCTCCCCACCCGATCGCCGCGAAAGCTCCTCCAAGCTTCCTCTGACACCTCTAGGCGATTATTGTGATGTCTACCTCACACACGACTCCATGAGCGTGCGAAAAGCCCACAACAGTGGCCGTAACCATCTGCGAAACGTGGTCGACTATTATCAACGTTTGTACCCCTCAAAGACAATGCGTTCTGACCCCTTCCTTATGCTAAGTTGGCCGCAGAAATCGGACATGAGAAAGCACAATCCGTTATCGATTCGATCACAAATGCATACGGAGCTGAAGGGCAATCGAGTTCGAACCCTATGCTGAACTCGAACCCGGGCGTACAACCTATGATGCCTCCATTCCCTCCTTTCCCAGGAGGCGTCCCACCACCACCGTTCGGCATGCCAGGTTCCATGCCTCAAGGCATTATTCCTCGTACGTCTTTATCACTATTTGAAGCTTTAATCGAATACTAATAGTTCTCTCAGCTCCGGGCGGACGCGGAATGCCTATGCCTCCGTTCCCAGGCGGCGTTCCTCCTCTCCCAAACGGAATGCCTTTCCCACCACCTGGCGGCTTGCCCTTCCCTCCTCCAGGTGGCCTTCCTCCAAACTTTCAATTTCCTCCTCCTCCCGGTGGCTTCCCGCCTAACTTTCCTCCCCCAGGACAATTTGGTGATCAGAAAAGACCGGGACAGGGATTCAAGTAGGAACGGTGATCTCGGAATTGTAAAGGGACCAGCACTGTGACTGGCGTTTGCGGAGTTGGGGTGGGCACAAAATCGCATTTGTGGAAAGCGCACTATGAGCCCAGATATAAATTTGGGCATGGTGGAGGACTCGAGATAATCAAAATCAAAATAAGTCACCCGTCTTACGCTCTCCAGAATCTTTTCTTGTCTGGTATAAATGATCAGCCATAACAACATCGAAATACCCTAGACAAGATGAAGATAAGTGAAATTCAACGCAGTATCGCCGAGCGTCTCATATGCCTCGTGAACGCCTGAGGTATCTCAGTCTTGGCTCGGCTGACATGAGTTCTTTTGACTAATCTGGTGAATCTCTCTCATTCCCCAGTCTCTGACTTGATCTCTCAGACCAACCCATGGTCGATGTTTGGATTTTGGTGTTGTGGATGACAGGATAGAGTCTGAACTCCATATGACACTGCATAGTTGAGGATCTCTCCACAAGCAACCGTCATGGCTATGAGTGCAAGGGAATGTATAGGAACAGCTTGAGGAGATACAAACTAGGTACCGAGAAAATAGAGCGCCAAGCTACCCAAATCACTAGAGCTTTGAACAGAATCTCGAGCCTGTCATGTACTATATATAAGTGGCATTGTGCTACCGCGGCTCCTTCATTCTATAATTACTCACCACAAAAGGGACTTTATTACCATATTCGACCTTCCGAGGAAGACTTACTATTGAAAATTTAATGTTCTACAGTGAGAGTCTTCCAAAATATCTACTCTACTATGTACTTTTACGGATTGGGTTTAGGCGAGAGGACTGCGATCTCATCAAGATAGTTGCGCCTCACGTATGACTCTACTGGTCAGGTCAGAAAACTCTCTAGGGCAGGTTTCTAGCATCAAGATTGACCTTGCACATTTAATCCCCACCGGGCTGACCTTCCAAGGGCTAATAAAAGGGCAAAGTAAGGCAGGCTTTCAATTCAAATAGAGCGCAGCTTGATTGTCAGATATTTTCCAATCCATGTATCATATCCTACATCTTGAACTCCATTCATCAATACCATGTATACAATGCTATTATGTCCTCCGTCTTCTCTATCATGCTTCCTGTTTCATGATTTCTAAGTTTCACACTTCACTGCTTTCGCCCCCAAAGAATCCCTGACTCCCAGGTGCATTTGATCCCTCGTTGACCATGCTTTCAGCATCTCCCACCTGTTTCCTCTCGCTGACCTCTCTGGACCTTGTCTTGAGGTTCATCTGCTTTGAATTCCAGCGCATCGTCAATCCTTGGGTAGTCGGGGCAGAGAAGCCCGGGTTTCCCCTCATGCTGTGAGACGCCGGGTTAGTGTATCATTCAGAGGCATGGTAATTTGATCTGAGAACGGCTGAGAGGTCGTATTCCGTTGCGAGTGCACGACACCACGGCCTCGGAGCGAGTTTAGGAAAGAGCGCTCTGATAGTCCTGGGAAATGAGAGTAACATCCTGAAAACTTACTTACACTGCTGATTGTTATTGCAGAGGTTCTGATGAACTACTCAATCTATTCAGGTGTAGGTAGACGTCGGTACCGTATCTGTTGATATGTCAGGCCTAGCCAATTTCGACTTGGACGATAATCTTACCCTTCCATACTAATCAACTTCAAATCTCCACCAAAGTAGCGCGCATATAATCTCGATATCGGTAACCCATAGCCAAATCCAGCCATAGGAGCCTTAAAATCACTTTTATCAAAATCTGGGTCTAAGCTCGGAGTCGTGTCCACAGTGGTGTACATGTAAGTCCAGACAAGCGGTATAGCACTCCTAGGTATCCCACCTCCTTCGTCCGAAATCTTGATCGTAATGTCTTCCTTCCCTTCTGCCACAACGACTTTTGTGACTGGAAAATCCTCTTTGTCCTGCCCGTGGGTTTCCACAACGGCTCGAAGAGAGTTCTTCAACGTTTCAAAGAGCATGTGGGATAAATGTCCTGGGACGTACATGAAGTTTAGATGCGGAGGGCAGACGAGCTGGACTTTTGGCGCATCGAACAACCCGTAATGATCCTCGCATACGAATCGAGCGTTCTCAATGGCTTCCTGGGCCAAGTCCCGGACATTCGTCTTGGTGCAAATAATTCCCACGTAAGTCGGGTCCCTGTTATGACTCTGATCTGTCAAAGCAATATGTTGTCCGATCAGCATTCGAATGCCAATACGTGACATATAGAACCGATCGAGGAAGGACTGAATATTGTTATCGATTTGCATCCGCTGCCGCTTTCGTTTGTATTCCAATATTCCCTGTGCCACAGTTGTGACAACGCTATCGTGCCGCCTCTTGATGGTGTTCAAGGTATCTGCAAATCTTTGATTGAAATCATGAAGCTCTGGTGGCCAGTCCAGTGTATCATCCACCGTTGCAAAGTATCTCCTCGCACTGGATTTCTTTGCCTCACCATTCCCGTTCCCATTGGCATTACGCCATGGATTTGAAGCGTATTGTCCCTGCTTCACGCTGGGGTTGTGGGTAGCTTCGGCTAGAATTTTCGAATGTTTGCCATTGACCTTCGCAGGTTTCATAAGCTGGTCGCGGACCTCCTTGGATAATCGAGGCTTTGGTAGAGTAGTTATTTCCTTTGTCACATGTCAGCGGTTGTGTCGAGAACTGAGTCATGAATACTGTGTCGTACCTCGAACGACTGGGCGTACCAGTCCTGGACCTTTTTGATTGAAGGCATATCATTCAATCCATCTGGCAGATCACCGAGCTCTTGTACTCGGTGTGCAAGTCGTATGGGAAGTTCTTCGGAGAGAAATTGGGAGGCTTTGAAGAGAGTTCCTAACAATGACCCAGCAATCAGCCATTACTCAAGTTGTGCTCTACTTAGTACCAAAGACATACCAGTAGATGGCCTCTCTCCAAATTGGACCATCTGCCTCAAGCTCACGCCCGTTGCAGGGAAGCCGGAATAGTGTTTGATGGTGTCCATCAGCATCTCGGATTTCTTCCACGACATCTTGCAATTGTATACTGGCCCTCAGGCCTTTGGATTATACTCGTCGACCCTTCAACGTTGGCAACGGTCTGTGTCCATCGGCTGTTCTCTTCGTTGAGTGCAAACAGACGTCCTGTGCCCTCCGCGTTCCTGGGACGGTGTCGGCAGTGGTTTATGACGTTGCCGAGCTGTTCAGACTCGACCGAGGGTAGGTTTTGAGTAATTGGCGATAGGTGTAGGAGAAAATGTAGGCATTAAATGAAGTAAGAATAGAATCAAGTCGCAGAGTACGAGCAAAGAATTGGAGTCGAAATTGAAGTTGAACTTGATCGTGTGCTTGGTGACTCTTCATCGGTCCACGGGGAATGGTCTTCGGTAAATGCTGCAAATGCTAGTGGGCTGCGGGGAAGGAAGAGCTGCTGAGTCTGTGTGTGTGGGGCGATGCTAGGAACTGGAGCTGGGCGAGCGGCACTTGAGGTTTTGGATATTTGTTTCCTTCTGCAAGACAGAAAAAGCACAAAGTTCTTCGCTGTTCGCCTACGGTCGGTCAAACTGCAAACGAATCATGCCACTCCCAAAGACCAGTAAAGGACCAAACGTCTTCTTGTCGCTTTCAGACTGAACACCTGATTTCAGCCACAAATGCTTCCTCTCACACACTTTTGCCTCGGGAAGAAAGAAAGCCTTCGGGCGTCGAAAACAGCTCAATTCCGGAATCGTCCGCAATAGGTTCGGGCGAAGGCGTGGCGAGGGAGATAGGGGCACGAGGAGGAGGACAACAACAACAACAACAACAGCAACAAAATAACCTAGTAATAAACGGGTGATCGAAGAAGAAATGGTTGCAGAGAAGAAGGAGTACAACTCCTCATAGCACATAACTCTACTTGATCTGTCCTTTGATTAATTCTTCGCTTGGAATCTGCTTCACTAATCGCTCAATTTCACATGCAATATTGCGGAAGCCCGGTCTGCGACCTCGACTCTTGGTCATGCTGTATTACTGTGATAAGAACTTCGACTCCCTCTCTTGGGCATACAGTCCCTAATTTCATCGCGATTAACGATTTGTCTTGTATGCCAAGAGCTTCTACCGGTCTGCCTTGACTTTGTGCCCTTCTTTAATTGAATCTAGTTACTTGGCCAAGGATATGAGTGTCTCGCTCTAAGCTTGTCTTCTGCGTATTGAGTGTTCTATATACCGTCGACGTAGCATTTTTCTGCAAGGAATCAATTTCTCTTGGATTACTTGCTTACTCTCAAGTGGGTTGAGTGATGGGGAATCCATTTTCG
Organism: Hyphodiscus sp. D1413; assembly: GCA_003988895.1. Taxonomy (NCBI): domain Eukaryota; kingdom Fungi; phylum Ascomycota; class Leotiomycetes; order Helotiales; family Hyphodiscaceae; genus Hyphodiscus; species Hyphodiscus sp. D1413. The sequence goes on from QYAO01000035.1 coordinate 192,979, forward strand.
AGACTTGATTGTACGAGATGAGGTCTAAATCACATGAAATCATTTGATAATTTAAGATTCGAATGGCTCAAAATGTTCGACCAATCTAGATTCTTGTATTAGTTTCATATACCTGCCTTGTTAATTTGGCTAGAAGGCATCTTCAAATCAGGAAAGAGGGTTGAAGTCCTGCAGACGACGAAAGACCTGCACTCGCCCGAACCCAGGAATGACAACCATTCAACAAACATGATCTTGTCGCCAAGGGCTCGGAAATATTGGGCATCAATATTGTTGACCAAAAGGCTCCCATCATCTCGGAAACACAACCTACGATCATTCGCCGCCTTTCTTGTCTTTTGCTTCCTTGTGTACATTCTGTGGTTCCCAGTTGGGTGCATCCTGGCAGCCTTTTCAAGCTTGTTCTCTCATCGCCGGGAACCTGGTACGGTATCTGCCCCAGGAGTAGAGTGAGTTTAGCCCAACGTTCAAGTACAAGGTAGAAGCTGATTGAATTACTCAGCGCACTTGAGCGATTCGTCGGAAGCGGAGACTGCAATATCAAGCAAACGGACATCTACTTCACGCCCAACTCGTCAACAGCTTTACCATTCTGTAGTACCAGAACAGCCCTCCTTGAAGCTCTCAGTAATGGCGGTCGACGTGGTTATGATGAACCCTATGTTGGCAAAGGTGTGTCCTGTCTCCCTATTTCAATCGCCCAAATATACTGAATTATTCGGGTAGACTGCACTTCGCATTGGTTCTCGGTGAGTGTTGAAGGGCCCAAGATGTCCTTTTTGAGCCTTTCTTTTTCAAATATCAGCTTTGCTTTTGATAATGAAGCATTCACTGACTTATCCGTAACGTAGACTGACGAGACTTGTATGGTGCTCGAACGATTTAACGGGATTATATTTGTTGGCGACGATATTTCTCGAGCTATCTACCTAGCCTTCAACATGCTCCTGCGAGAAGACCTGGTATATGGAGGTCTGAAAGGGTCAGACATTTTGAGCGATCAGGATCGAGACAACTGCAAGTGCGATAACCAATTCCTTGACGAGTGTTCGTCCATTGGAATTACAAGTTCCAAAGATCTTCAGAAAGTTGAACGATCTGTATCTGGAAGTTCTTATTATGCTTGCCACCGTACGTCCTTACAAAATCCTAATTCATGTCACAGCTAAGGGTATTTAGGAATCCCTCATGCATATATACCTGTCGATACCATTCCAGCTTCGCCGTCATCCATAATCTCATTCAAGGACCTCACATTCCAAAAGCCCAATCCCTGGCAACCCACTCCGGTCATATTCTCTTTCGGGCACGCTTCATCGTTCGATATCGAGATGACTACTTCGGCATTGGATGAATGGCTCTCGTTAGCTCTCGCCGCAGAACGCAACATTCCTATTCTGCTTCTCACGCCTCCAGCCATTGGGACACCTAGTAGTAATACGGCGGTCTGGCAATTCCATCAAAGGATGTCCACGGTGGCAAAGCAGAAACATGTCGATGTGTTGGGATTGTATAACTTGACGTTGCAGGCTACGAGTATGGACGAAGGACGGAATTTTGGGGGAAGAGTTGCATTGGTAGAAGCTATGATGATCATAAATTGGCTGTCCAAGCTCGAGACTTCGTAGTAGTACACTGATTGCTGCAGAGCGCAGATGATCCCACTCGCACAGATTGAGAGATTTAAACTCACCATAGAGATTGGACTCATATTTTGACCGAATCGTTTCAAATGCATCAGGGCTCTGGATATCACAACAAGGCTATATATCCGCGGTGAAATTAGGCTTCGAGTTGATTTACAGCTGGAAAAAATGACCAAGAGATCTAGAAGATTTGAAATTGGTCTTCTAGCTAGATAGTCCACAAAGGACGGATGAGCGAGAAATCCAGGATTCTGTGAATCCTATTCTTAGAATTGAGGCCCTATTTAAAGGGTTGAGGATGATCCAGCGATTGAGATCTTCTCAGATGAATAATGCGGCACGTAAAGTAGTACTAAAAGGCAATGAAATGATGAATAAATTTGGTACTCTGGTATCTGACCAACGCAAAATAACCAATCTATCAACGCCATTGAGCTCATGAAAGACCACATCCAGATAGGAGATAGCACCTAAGCCTTATACAACGTGTCCAAGAACCCGCTCGCCAGCTCAACCACCACGCTCTTGTTCGGTAAGCTGCCCGCAACACCGTAAAGTGCAGCGGAGTCACCAACAGCCTTGCCCTTGGCGCCCTTGCCCTCCACAATTCTAACGCGCTCCTTCTCCTTCTCGCCCTCCACCACAGCCTCCAAGTCGCCAACCAGCTTCTCCCAGGCCTTCACAATAGGCAGAGTAACTGCTACGTGGATCGCGGGTGGAGTTTGCAAGGAGTTCAGATGCCAGCCCTTGGCCCCCATTGCGTCCGCGATATCGTAGATGTTGAGGTTCTTGGAGGTGAAGGCCACGACAGAGACGAGCGGGTTGCCCATGATCTCGAAGTCGTTGTTGAGCGTGGGATTCTCGCGGATCGCTTCAGCAATCTTCTTCGCGGCCCCTACGATCTGATGACAGGAATCAATGTATCCCGTCTCGCCAACGCTCATAAGACTGGTCCAACACCCGGCAATCAAAGCACCTGGACGGGACCCGGCGATAGACGGCGAGGCATAAACGCCGCCTGACCAGTCGGGAGAGATGAAGTATTGGTAAGAACGCAGAAGTTCGGTGCGGTAAAGACAAGTGGAGTTTCCCTTGGGCGCGAAACCGTATTTGTGTGTGTCGCAGCTGATACTCGTTACGCCCTTGAGTCTGAAATCGAAGAGCTCGGTTTCGAACCCAGCTTTTTCGAGGAAGGGAACAAGGAACGAGCCGAGACAGCAGTCTACGTGAAGGGGTATCTTTCGTTTGAGGGCGAGTTTGGAGAGGGCTGAGATATCATCGATGATACCGTGGGGAAAGTTGGGTGCTGAGCCGACGAGGAGCACGGTGTTGCTGTTGATTAGGCGTGAGACAGAGGGAATATGAACTTGGTAGGAGGGAGCGGGGCAGGCGACAAGATGTACTTTGATACCAAAGTAGGAGCCGGCTTTGCGGAATGCGGTGTGTCCAGTTTCTGGGAGGATCCTATGTTCATATTAGAAGGGGTTGCCAAAATAGAAGGAGGTTCATACATTTCTGGCTCAGTAACACCTCTTTCCGTAAATGCCTTCTGTCTTGCGCTCAAGCAGGCCATGAGAATTGACTCAGTCCCTCCACTAGTCGTAACACCAGCTGCGCCGACAGGTGCGTTGAACATAGCTAGAACCATAGACACGATCTCCGCCTCCATCTTCCTTACTCCCGGGAATACATCAGGATGAATGGGATTTGCCACGGTGAACTTCCCAAAGGCTTCAGTCTGCAATGCAATCAAAGAGTCACCACCATGATACACAGCTCCAGAAACATATCCATCCTCCCATCTGGTATGATCCATATTGGCAAGGGTCTCCAATTCCTTGCGCACTGTCTCCTCTGACCATCCTTCCTTTGGCAGTGTAAGATATCGTGTTACACCCGTAGGAACAAGCTTGGCTTGCATCTTGTCGACTGCTTCCTTGACTTGTTTCTGGACTGTCGATCGGACCCCCGGGGCACGCAGAAAGAGGCCATATAGATCCCGTCGTATCGAGATGTACGCGTCAACGAATGTGCCAAACAACCCTCTGCCCTTCAACTTCAAAAGTCCCTTCCTCGTCCATCGTAACAGGAACAGGAAGAAGATAATATTGCGAAATCTGCGAATGGCGCATCAGCTTCTACTCGTCGCGAGGGGTTGTTTGGAAGCAGAGGTGGGGCTTACAAGTCTACATTTAAAGACAGCAATTGGCTGTTGGAGCTGCCTTTCTTGGCAGTAAAGCTGTTGCGCAAGCTTATAGGCATCCTCGAAGTTCCTGGCATTTCAAGTGAAGATGGATATAACTTCGTGGCTGATGTTTGTAAAGTTATAAGCTTGACTGACCTCATCTACTGGGTGGTCTCTGGATGGCCCGAGGTTTAATGCACATGGAACGGAGGAACAACTCGACCGGGCTTCCTCGCTTCAAAAAAAGGGACCAATAACTAAATGCAGAGATATCGCCGATTCATCGATGACAGCACCTCAAGAGTGGAATCCTTGGTACCGTAAAAGTTCATCTCCGAGAGAATTGAACACTCTACCTCTCTGACTCGTTGAACTAATTGCCCCTTCTTGGTCTAAACATTGGTACAAAGCTCAATCACAGCTGGAGTGGAAATGCACGGCAATCCTATTCTAAATTGCAGTGTCAAATACATCTTTGACTTCTCTATCCTATTCTACCTGCACACCCTGAAAGAGCAAGGCCAGAGTGGGTCTCCCAAGCACACTGCTTCAACAGTATTTCAGACCCTAAAGAATTGAAGACAGTGACAAGACTGTGGGGTATGTGACAATAATATACAACATAGCAAGTAAAATCCTGCTTCTTCCGTATGCTGCAAACGCCAGCGGTTCCATGCAGAGGCCTCTCAACGTTGTACAATATGCAGACATATCTTCATCGCCATCCTTTTAACGCCGTTACGCCGCCTTCGTTGATCTCTTCCTAATCGTTGACCAAGTCGTGGATCGTTGGTATTCTATGAATTTAGTATGCTCGTACGCTGGTGAAGAATCGAATCGGAGGTTTCATCTTGTTGCGTGGAACACTGTCCGCCATTGCCTCGAGAATGGTTCTGCTTCTACCACGCAATCTCTCCCGCCTGCTTGCTCACATCCCGCGAATCGAATAATAAAGTCCCCATCTTTGTATGCTCCGGATTCATCTGGAGCCGAAGCCTTGCAGTATGCGTTTAAAGTTCGTTGTGGTACGAGAGCCAATTTCGACAGTATGGTGGGATGCCATTGCACGATGTGTTCCTAAAACCTACGTAAGTCTCGACCTTGACCATTGGATATATTCATACTTACCAGTGCGTGCGTATCTGCTTTCTGGAAGTTGTATGATCGATATAGCGGGTCGAACCAGGTATCCAAGAAGAACTTGCTCCATTCTCCCCTCCTTATTATGAAACTCCCTTGTGCCAAGCCTTCCTTGTCTTGGGTAAGAACAAAATCGATATTTTGGCCTTTCAGATGCGGGAATGTCTTGATCACGCTATCCGGTGGGACAATTGGCTGATCTCGGATCATCAGACTCTCTAACTTCTTGCTATTCATGATATGCTCCTCCAATGTCAACTCCGGATTCATGATCAAAGAGTTCTGGTCGAGGTACCAGAAGTAGGTACTGTATTGGAATTTTGTCAATGCATGCCGAACTGCAGGAACTCGCGCCCAAGAGCCTGGTGATCCATTGAGGTCGTAGTCGGTTATGGTAGGGAAGAAGGTCGCATATCCTTTGAGCAGTCAGCAACTTGACATTATAGCAAAAGAGCTTACATACCATGCTTCCTTGCATACTCAATCCTATTTTCTTTAATGTTGTTTATGTATTCCTTACTGTAGCTCTGAGGATCCACAACCGTTACAATCACCACTGGCGGTGTCCCTGAGGGTATCCCATCAAAGCCGCCTAATATTCGTGATACTAGGAACAAAAGCGCTCCAATCGCACATGCAAAAACAACCATCGCTTGAACTCTGCTTCTGCGAAGTATTGGAAATCGTGAGGACCGCGCCATATAGGGAGGGGGGTTGGAGGATTTCCTCGAGGGTAGAGCTAAGTGCATGATCTCGAATACGCTGGCCCGTCGGCGCCAAATATGGGTTCGACAGGATATTAGGAGGAGCGACGGTCTCCAGAAAAGGCGGCTGGAAAATGTAGAGTGCGATCGTGAGAATTGGTGAAAGTTGCCCTCTCGTATTCACAGCTTCTGACACTTGGCGGGTTCGAACGAGGTAGCTGAGCCGATAATCTCACGATTCCATTCAGACGTATTTGAAGTCGACAAGAAGCTGCACTGATCTAACTTGCGATAGAGAGACAGCTATGGGTGTGCGGTGGAAACTTATCGCAGCCGGAAATTGAGGCCAAATCTCTAATATCAAATTGTTCTCGAGAAATGTCTACCGTATTTCACAATTGACGCTAAGGGGTTCAACGTGCTAAACGTGGACCCCCCCTGTCGAGTATTGAGATAAGGGGCATGAGGCATGGTACAGTAATCACAAAGTGTCTATTGCTCATTTACTTTTCTTACTAGCTTTTCATAGTTATATGTAGCTTATATTTCTTGCTACTTAATGAGACTTCGAAGAGCAGTTCTTCACAGACTTGGACCGGTTGACATGGATGCCAGGTCCCTCAATTGGGGCTCTTTCACTAGCTTCTCACTCAAGCACAGGAGCAGTCTCGATGTAATATCAAGATCTTTTCCACTTCATTCAAGTGAGTGAGCATGGTGAGTCACGCTCGCGTCATATCGCAGAGTTCTCTACGTTGCATCGTAGATTTCTCTATCAATTTCTGCCTTTTTACCCTCTTGCTTCAAGAATTCAACAGTCGTATTTTCTTCAGAGAATCCTTAAGCAAGAACTAACCCGGGAAAGATTGGCCGGCCGCAGCTACTCCCGACGGACCCTCCAAGCTTGACTCGAAGACAGACATGCTGAGATATGGGTGGGGATCTACTCATCTACCCATCTACCCCTTCATATATTCTCTCCAGTGGAGAATAATTGCAAAGGAAAGTACATCAATGCCAACAATCGAAAAGTAATTGGCAAGCCTATTTAATAAAGGTCTGGATAGGTCTCCTCAAAGAATGACGTGGAGAGTATCTGACATAGAAGCAAGATTCTGACCAGTGCGAATACTCTAGCTCTAGGATCGATTCAGAGAGTGAATTTGCAGCTCCATGGAGGTTTGGTGAGTTCAATTCCTCACGTGTGTCAAGACCACCAACCTAGCGATTTGAATCGGTGGCATCAACTATAATGTTGTATCTAGTCTAGCGCTTCGGCAAGTTTGAAGTCCTCGTAGCATGAGGGGCTTTCCTCGTTTTTTATATCAAGTCTTGTGAGACGAAAAGATTGAATAGCTTTGAGTGTTTGAACTTTGAGATGACTTCATGAACTGTATTTCGGAACCCATTTTGTCTAGATTCTCCAAGCATCTTGATCGATCAGTGCTAGATCTAGATGAAATATTAAATACGGGAAGCCTCTTCTCAGAACCCAGAATTCTAGCCCCGAAGCCCCTGCTTCATCTAAGACCAGAACCTTTCCAACCACAAATATTTGAAGAACCTCGTTAGTTAGACCGTCTTAAATACACCATAGTAAAAGATTTTGGAACCCATCCCTAGATCCTAGAGCTAATACCTACCTCACTGAGCAGTACGACAAGTCCGAACCAAGCAGCCTTATAGTCCTGCTGACGATCATGATGGAGTGTAATTTGCCTTTCGCTTTCGGATGATACAACAATGAATAGGGCTCAAAGAGCAAGGGACTTGAGTAAGGAGGCTTTCGAATCTTTCTCTTCCGGTGGCCTCTTGCACCTTCGAAATAACTACAGTACTCCCAAAGATGGAATTAATTTTTACAACTAGAATCTAAGTACCTGTGAACTGGCCGCGGAAAAAAAGGGGCCTTTGACGCTGTTTTATGAGGTCTTCTCACACCTCTCAATTAGACTATTAAGCGATGAGACTATTGAGTTTCCCAGCTAAAACTGTCTCGAACCGAAGCTTTCCTTGTTCGGAATTGGAGATTTCAGCTATCTGATCATATCCTTCAGGTATATCCTCATCCCATTCAGGATATCCTGCTCTAGCCTTCATATTCAACAAAACAGCCATTCGAAAATGATGTTTTAAAAGTGCTCGGCTTGGTTGGTATTTTGCCGGAGCATCTGGATTCTGAAACATTGTTTTGCCGTCATATTCTGGCAAATGCATAAAAGTATAAACTTTATAGTTATTCTGTATGATGTTAGAAATCCGAAATAAAGAACCCGATAGGATTGAACATACGTCAGGATTGATAGCTATGTCGTATGTATTAAAGAATGTATGTGTATTATTGTCTAAAAGAATTCCGTTTTGTACTGAATGAATACCGGTCCCTCCAACGTATTCATCATCAGTAATCTGTTGTTGCCATGACCTTGATCTCCACTAAAAAAAAAGGCGTTAGTCTATAATCAATATCAAAAAATGACTAAAAATTATACAAGATCAATATGACCAACTGGGAAAATATGAGCTGCTTGAAGAGTAGTAAAACGACCGTTTTGAGGTTCTCTACCAGTGATAACACAGCGGCCATCTCGTGCACGAACTCGACTGCGAAAACTCTCATTCTATTTATAAATATAACGTCAGAGATTCTTTTTCCCATCACATAAAAGGCGCGTAGTTATCAAGATGAAGTTCAAATACAATCTGCATCCACTCCGACATTTCGGCCCAAGTAAGTGAGCCATTCTGCCATGTTCCACCAATCTCGTCATTATCTGCATTGACGAAATGAATGTTGCGCACAAGGATGGGGGAAACGCGCTGTCCAGGCATGATAACACATGAAGATTTCGGAAAGGTTGAAGAGACAAACAAAAAGAATAAATGGAAATTCAAGCAGCTTTCTGCCAGCGTGGTCAGGTAATAAGCCGAGAGAGCGCGCTAAACCGGATGGCGTAGTTCACGGGTACACATTTTACAAGTGGAAAAAAAAGGTTCAAATACGAAGACAGACAGAACAGCATCCATCTTTCTTGGAAAAGAAGAAAATTGGCAAAAATAATTTGGTCACAACTGTCCCTGGAGAGACTCGAACTCTCGACCTTTGGATAATTCAATCTGTTGACCAGACCAATCATACGAATATGAGACCACTGGGGAATGTGTCAGTTAAGTTCAATTACTAGGGTTAAAGGGCTACGAACACGCTCTAACCAACTGAGCCACAGAGACTTGTTTCCGAAAAATTGCTTATCTGGCTATCTACGACCGTTTACGATAGTTCAAAGTAGTGCTTCGCTTCAGTCATGAACGCCCCACCTTTAGCCCTTGCCAACCGAGCCGACATTTGAACCCATTTGAACATCTTCTGTCCTTACCTAGTCGCCTCACGTTCTTCTGATTGATCTAATCAACAAATTGAAAATATTCAAAGGCCTCCTACAGCGATTAAAAAGACCAAGGCAACCCTACAAATAGATCTAGATTTCTTTGTCTATGTCCTGCAGAGCTAGATATCCTAATAGTTCAACTTTTTTCAAATAGTAGGAGTCAGTATTTTTATAAGGTCCAAAGGTCCAAATAATATGGATCTGACTTATTGACCTCAGTTATGTACACATCTGTTCGATTCTACCAATTGATCTTCCGAAGTAGGGAGGCCGAGACGTAGATTAGCTAAGGGTATGAACCGAGCTCCTCTGTGGTTTATACTTTTACTTGCAGATATAATTTCTGAGAATAAACGATTAAGTTTGCAATAAGTTCTTTGGTCTTTGGAAAATCCTCCATCTTCTCGCTCTCGCTTTCCTTCGATGAAAGTCGACCCTTTGGTATATTGAGAGGTCACGATCGCGAGGCTTCTCGGTCGAGGTTCGAAATTGGATAATGCCGGAGTGGTGGACTGAAATTCTTCTCTTGCTTAGATATCTGTTTCATGAAGTTCTGCACACATTGGAACTCGTCGTAAACCGATGAAACCACTACTGTACTAATATTCTAGAGATTCCTCAATCCACAGCGCAAAGCAGTTGCAGGACTTCATTGGTGTTGAGTTGCATATAGAGCTATCAACAACCACTCCTTCCCCACTGAGAAGATATATCGGCCTCTATGATGGGCACTATAGTTTTAGGTCCAAACTAATATCTCATCTAGCCTCAGATCCTAAAACCTCCGGAAGCATTGGAACGTCATCCGCTTGGAACGTCAACTCCAGAATCAATATCCAAAACTCCCAATGGATAAGTCACATTCACACGCTAGAAATTGACATTTCATATTTTTTTCATTGAGCTCCTGAGAATGCCATAGTTCTGGAGTACAACTTGCCAATCGACAAGATCGCAAAGCCCGTAAAGTCTTCCCATCCGAATGCTTTCCCACAAGTCTTCAAATTTTCTATGCTCTCGACATAACACCCCAAGCCCGAATGAGATTGTCAGTGTAACCAGCGAACAAAGTCTGACCATCTGCGCTCCATGCCAAGCTAACACACTCCGGCTCTCTGCTCTTCTTGCCAACCGCCTGGAACTCGGGTTTCAACTCATCCACCTTGCTCTTCTTCTCCAAATCAAAAATGATGATACTGCTAGAAGTAGCAGCACATAGCCAGTATCGGTTGGGGGAGAAAACGAGGGCGTGGATCTCATCGCCAGCGTTCAAGGAGTACAGGTGCTTTGACTCGTTCAAGTCCCAAAGCATGGTAGTTCCATCCTTTCCACCAGAAGCGCAGAGGGATCCATCAGGGGAGATTGTGACAGTATTGATGTAGCCAGAGTGTCCAATGTGGTCGGTTTGCAATCTGCAGGAAGAGAGTTCCCAAACCTGATCTCAATTAGCTTCCAGTCTCGAATTTGACCATCAAATTGGAGGACGCGAATTCGTATCAGGGCATTGGTGTTGGTTTGTCTCATGGCATGGTTTCCCAGGCTCTGAAGTAGCAAATACTTTATAGTTGCGTAACATCATGTGGAATTCGCATCCTCCAGGAAGATATGTATTGCTCACCTTAACAAGCTTGTCCCATCCACTGCTGACAATGACTGGGTTTTGAGGATTTGGGCTGAATCGAACGCACGAAACCCAATCCGTGTGTCCCTTCTCGGTGATAGTGAACTTGCAGTCTCCAAGGGTGTTCCACAGCTTGATTGTTCGATCGCGGGAGCCGGAAACGATTTGTCTGTTGTCGGCGGAGAAAGAAACGGAAAGAACATCATTGGTGTGTCCAACAAATCTGCGGGTGGTGGTACCGGTGGAGAGCTCCCAGAGGCGGAGAGTCTTGTCCCAGGAAGCTGAGAGAGCATAGGCACCGTCGGAGGAGATGACCTAAATCCAAAGTCTCAGTACTCAATTCCACTTCAAATTCCACTTCATCCACCACGACTTGTAGGACAACATACACAATCAGAAACAATGTGCGAGTGACCGTGCAGAGATCTCTTGGGGTATCCGTAGGAGGTCTCATCGCGGGTTAAGTTCCAGATGATGAGGGACTTATCGCGCGAACCTGACAGAAGCATATTGGGGTTTTCGAGGGAGGTCGCGAGGGAGGTAACCCAACCGCTGTGGCCCTCAAGAGTGCCCTTGAGAATGAGTTGTTCCGTCATGTTGGAAGTTGTGGGCGTTGCTGTCGAATTGCTCAGTCGTCGGTTTAGGATGCTATCAAGATCGAGCAATTTCTTGAGTGCGCAAAAATTAGCGCTCCTCGCTTAGCCTAGCGCTCTAGGCTTGAGTGGATGAGGGGCATGTACATAGGCATGGCTACATGGCACGAAGAAGAACAGCATTGTTGAAGTTGTGTATAGTTAATTTAATGCTATTGCTGCATTTGCGCATTGATCCCAAAAAATACACGGTGGCGTTCATTACAGTAAAGTCGGCCTTCTACAAGCTACCTAGGATCGGGATAATCAAAGCCAAGAAGGCTACGTCGTTTTTACAACAACATCAGGATTGCTTTTAGTCTGGGAAGATTGTGTTACGAAGAGTATGACAAGGACCTAAAATTGCCTAGAGCCTAAGAATCAGGGCCTTACTATTGACTCATGCTCTGATCTCCCAGATTATGATCGCAGCACATGATTCCATATACCATTGAACTAGAACCAGTGGCGATCAGAATGGCAAAAGACACTTGCCCAAGCCGAAAATTTCTCTACTAGTCTCTTTACAGAACTGCAGCTTTGAAAGATTATTCGCATCGGTGGTTAGAACTCAAAGGGCTTGCATACAATTTCTAAACTAGTCTGTCGAGTATCGCAAGAAGAGGGTGACGAAATTGACGATACTCTCACAACATTAAGGTTTGGAATCTATCAGAAATGCCCGTTTCATCAGAGCTGGAGTGGAAAGTAGGGGTAACGTGTGCTGTTGGCGAGGGTTGGTTCAATAGAATCGAAATGATCGGCTCTATCATGATAATAGAAGTCGAATGATGCTCCTTACGTTTGCTTCCTTAGTCCTAAGCATGTTCTGACATTTAGATTATGTGAATACTATAGTCTGAAATTCCTAAGACAGCTACGCAAAGGAACTAAATCTAATCAAGCTTTTGATAGGATGGGTGTGTGTATGATCGCCCATATTTCTTTTAAAGTACCAATTTTCCTGAGAAGAGGGGCCGTTGCACTAATAGGGACGCAGAGCAGAGAGGAAAAATATAGAAAAGGATGCTGAAACAAACTCATTAGGAACTACCGGCACAGTTCTTATGGGCAATATGATACCATTAATCGGACTCGACTTCATGCAAGGCTCACTCGAAATCATAGAACTGGACCTCGATTTCAAGGATCCCTGCCCCATTGTTCAAGCTTTGAGCAATAGGTGAAATAAGTCTTCGTGTGGAATTGATATTTGAATCTATTCCGTTTAAAGTCGTTTTAGTCGTTGGGATCTGCTTCGAGTTGCGAAATGTCCAACCTGGGCACTGGGGCAACAAGGTCCAACAGTATCGTCATACTCACACCGGATTTTATGCTTACATGGAACGTCCTACCCTTTTTAAAGCTGCTAGAAATTTGCAGCTCAACCATATTTTCACAACTCAGAGTGGAGTCCACGGCTCTGAAGTTTCCGGAATCAGGTATACATTGCCAATTCTCGTCGGGTGGTAATGTACAGCTTCGCATTCCTCCAAGCCCCTATCACAATCATCCACAACCTTCTATCAGAGTCCCATCACGCCCGCCTGACTTTCTGCCCCTCAGTATCATCAAGCCCCTCTATGCTGCTGCATTCGCCGCCCTTTGTTCCTCCAACTTGGAATAGAATAAATCTCGCTTGCGGACCGCTGGAACATGATATCCGTACCTGCAGAGACAGTCAGATCCAGGCTCGAAGATCATATCCATTCAAGATGTTTAACATACCAGAAGAGGTAGCCGAATGACGTTCCAAGTCCTATCGGGGTATCGTCAGAGCCATTTGCAAGACACCACTGATAGCATTGCACAGCAGTAAGGCTTTCCCAATTCATCTCTCCCGCCGATTTACCCAAATTCTAATTGTGATATTCACTTACCAAAAGCGACGCTGAGGTCAAGGACAAGGCCCCGTCGGAGCATCTGGAAACAAAGTCAGCCCATAATCCTGGGAGCTTTCACATCGCGATCCAGAGATGTTCTTCACCCTCTGAAGGCACTCAGGGCAACTTACTCCGGTGATTGGTTTGATTGCCATTGGGTCTGAGTCGTGAAGTATTTAGCGGGCTTCTCGATCGTGGTTCTTGGTCTTGAGAAGGAGAAGAGTGGTTCGCGGAACTCGCATGATCTTGAAGCTAGTAAAATCACGTGCTCAAAATTAGTTCCGCTCGAGGCGCGGCTCCGATCTGAACAACGCGAGGTGGGGAAGTCTCACCTTTCAATACTGGCCATCGAGCCTGAACAGTTCACATTCAGCTCGATGACTGATGTTCACGTTCCTGAAACAAGAGACTCCATATCTCGTCTGTAAGGTCTCTCAGCCTCGACGGAATCATGGCGCCTATTTCCCCCATCTCTCGAAAGCGATCGACTCCCAGCGATGGTGGTAGTCAAGATGAGCGTGCGAGTAAGAAGATTTGCATAGAACCCATCTTACCACAAACACCGCCCCCAGAAGATGATGTTTCCATGGCAAACTTCAGACCGATACCAATGTTTGATGAGAACCCTCGACACCTCCTATCGCGCTCAGTCGCAATCATCCTAGAGCATGTCGGATTTTCTGGAGCTTCAGCAGAAGCTCTAGAGGCTATTTGTGGACAAGTAGATGCATGTCAGTATCTTCACAAGGTGTAATAGTTCCAACATTAATTCGAACAGACGCCTCTCACTTTCTCTCCGAAATTACGGCCCATATGGCGCTCAGCAGGCGTCATGAAACCCTGCCACTGGACTTCGAGTATGCGTTGCATAAGTTCTCTCTTCCTACCGCATCCATCGAACCTCATCTTAAGCCACCAGTCGCACCACTAAGACCACAGGAAGAAGAGCCGCCTGTGCTCGAAGAAGGAGTAAACAAGACATATCTGTCAAAGCTCCTGGGCGTGGAACTCAGCGGAGAGAGCGACAAAATAGCCAGACAATATGTACCCAGACACTTTCCAACATTCCCTAGCAAGCATACGTACAAATGGACAGAAAAGGATTCCGCGCGAGAGAAGGATCCAAGGAAGATTCGGGAGGAAGCTGCGAAATCATCGAGACAAGCAGAAGAAGCATTACGCCGCTTCGTCAAAATCAGTAAAGCTGGTAGAGAGAAGGACGTCAAGCGGGTGGCGGATCAGGATCCTAAGAGCAAGTTGCGCCACGAGTTGTGGGAGAAGACAATGGGGAGTCTTAATACTCGCAAACAACACACTGCACCAATGGCTGATCAGGATGATGACCGTAGCATGATTGTCAATTCTGAAAGTCAATACTTCAGAAAGCCAGTTGATAGGAAGAGAACAGCAGCTCTTATTCAAGCAGAGGGTGAGAGATTCTCATAGAAGCGTGTGATATTTGGTATTCTTGCATATTAGCGATGGAGTTTGGGAGGGAATGGTCATGTAATTGCATTGCATCGGGCGATGGGCATATCAGATCAGTGGCAGCCGGTCTAGACAATATTGTATAACAGCAGACCTGTCTAAAGAGCGCTTAGTATCATTACCCTTAAATTGAGGTCGATTGTGACTATTCCCATAGCAGTTCTTTTTCCGCATGTTGACTTGCGCTGAGACCATTCTCGGAATTGCTATAGGCCAGAACCACGTTCCTAAATCTAACTTCTCCTAAATACGCCTGCATCATCCATTCTGCTTTTTCCCCTCCCAAGCAGTCGTCTCAACCATAAATTTCCCGTCTCGATCCTGACACCTGACCACATTCAGTCTCTCACATTAAGGCCACCAAACCCGGGACTCACCGTCTAAACAACCTGACAACCGGCCAGCAGTGAACTTCACTCTCCCTCCTCTCTGGGTTCTCGACCCGGCAATCATACTGCAGCATCTCCAACAACTCACACGCTTTCAGATCGCCGTCGAAACCTTTCCGTTTCTTGTCTTTCATCGTCGCCTGTGTTCTGGAGGGGAGTTGCCAGGCCGGCCAGCTTTCGAGCGGTGGTGCCATTGAGGGTGGAAGGTGGATGTGGGCTTGACCAAAGAGCCCTGGAGCCAGACGTAGGGATGGCGACCGTATCTTCTACACAGCTGTTTGGCGCACGACTTTTGAAGGAAATTCGAGATGAGGAGGGGAGTTTGGACGATGTAGGTCTCTTCGTTGTCTTGGGACAGCTATTTCTTATCGATAAGAGCATCCACTCCCTCATCTCTATCCACTTCCCAACTAACCCAACTTTCGGTCCAGATACTCAAAGACCTCCGCGCAGCTGCAAATCCCCGTCCATCGCGCACGGGGATTCCTTTCCTAGATGATCTCTGGCGTCAACAAGGCAGCAGCTCCAAACTCAACATCACAGGCCGTGGCCTTCCCTTCCTCTACCATCTCCTGGGTATCCTCGTTACTAAGCTTCATGGTACCATTGCTTTAGTAGACTTAGATGGGAGGTTCTCACCTTCTCATCTCAAACTTCCCGTTTTAGAACTCCAACATATTCATGTGTTCCGTCCAACGCCTAGTAACCTGAAAGTCACGCTGGAATCCGTGGAGAGGTATATGCTATATGGAGAACATGGGAGCAAAGGTCGGGAATGGGTTGGTACGATTGTGAATGGGGGAATTGGAGGGGATATTAATCTTGGTTGGAGAGGATGGCTGAGGGTTGAGAAAGAGGAGGTAGGTAACTTTGGGTGGGCGGTGAGTGTTGAGGAGGCAGTGGGGGATAGAGAAAGGAGGTGGGAGGTTGTAGATGGGAAGGGTTGGAAAGGACTCTGTGGTAGTCTAGGTAGGGAGTTTAGTTTTTGTTGATGAGAGGATTGGTGATTATGAATGAAGGTCAATAGGAAGAAGGACAAGCCGCTTCAAGTTTCTTGACGAAGCTTATATAGCGTTGAGGTGAAACGTGATGAAACTATAGCCTAAGTGCTGAAGAATATACTGAGCTTAGATATAGGAGTGTCGGGTTTAAACTTGATCCAACTCAATCGAAAAGGCATTTTGCTTTTGGAGCATGTCTCAGGGGCTTGCCTCGCTTAGCGAAGACCTTCGCTTTCATGTCTGACTGCAAGAAGAATATCATATGAGCCTTGCACAGAGCTTGTAGAACTGAATTTACTTCGGAATTATGCTGTATTTGTTTTTGTTTAGGCATTTGAGGGTTCAACATCTTCGGTTCATCCACTTCACACGAAATGAGCGAACAGGGTTGTCTAAACCTCCGTCATTTTCAGTAACATCATTGCTCTTGTCCATATCCGCATCCGCTCTTTACAGCTTCTCAAAAGTAGGCCTCGTCTTCTTAATCCCCGACATCATAGCCCTCTCCACATCACTAGTCTGAAGCGCCGCACTATTCCAAACCCCCGTATACCTCAAACTACTCGCCACAGTGTTGTCCCTCGCATGATTGAGAATCTCCTTCGTACTCTGCACAGCGACTGGACTTTTCGAAGCCAATAATACTGCCCTCTCCAAAGCCGCCGCAATTGCCTTAGTTTTGTTCTCCTCGACCTGGCTCACAAATCCTACCCGCAGGGCTTCTTCAGCTCCAAAAACTCGCGCTGATAGTGCTACGTCTTTCACCCATGAAAATGATCCAACGACCTTTGGCATCCTTGTAAGTGTACCGACGTCAGCGGCTAATCCAATGTCTACTTCTTTGATGGACATTTTTGCGTCGGCGCTGGCGATTCGGATGTCGGCGCAAGTAGACAGGTCGAGAGCGAGGCCGTAGCAGATTCCATGCAGGACGCAAATAACAGCTGCAATCCCAATCAGTACCCAGTCTCCAAATAACGCAACGCCCCATAAATCTTCGCAAGGGAAACATACGTTTTTCACACTTTTCAACACTCGCCACACAATTCTGAAATGTCTCAATCTCTCTCTTCAAAACAGCCGCCTTCCTCGCCGCATCGCTGGTTTTATCTGCCGCTTGCTTCAATACCCCACCCTGGCTAGCTATTTGTACGTCTAACCCAGCTGTGAATGCACGGTCTCCGGCCCCTGATAGCACGATGCTGCGGACGTCGGAATCGATGGAGAGGGTGTCGAAGACGACCTTAAACTCCAGCCACATTTCTTCGAAGAAGGCATTCAGCTTTTGGGGGCGGTTAATCTGGACGTGTGCTACGTAGGGGAGCGGCTTGTCGACTAGGAAGTACTTGTAGGAAGCCATTGCTGCGGCGTCGAGGAAGGAGGAGGGCGGAGGTGTGTATAGTGGGCTGTGGGCTGTGGGGATTGGACAGATCTTAAGTTTTGAGTTTAGGAGAATTGACCACTTGAGAAATGTTTTCTATGTTCTGGTGTCGAGAGAAATGAGTTGTGTATCGAAGTTCTTCTATGTAGAGTTCAACATGACATTAGAGGTTCTTCAAAATCCGGGGTAAGCGGTATCTTGGGCCGAGGCACATGGAAATGGATGACCCTGAAAGCACATGACAAGGCTTTTGTGCCTATCTTAGCGAAGAGAGGCACGAGTAAGTATTGAGGCATCGGGATTTGGACCGTACTCTTCGGTCATTATGATACTCATTAAATGAATTTGTTGTGATTTGCCTACCTCCAAGACTTGCCAAAAGCTGGCAGAGATCCATCACTTGATTGCGTCGCCTAACGCCTATCCCTGTGTGTCAAGGGTTGTAGATCTCCACCACATAAAAAGGTATATCTCTACAAAGGCTCGACCTGCAATCTGAAAAATACTATAGACTGGCTATGCTATCAATCTTCCTATCAAGGGCATCAAAAGGTGCTATAGCTATTACCACTTGCTCTATCAGGACCATAGACCTACACACTTGCAGAGCAATAGGCCGAATGACTCACCTGTTGCACGGCACAACGGGCGTTAGCATTAGCACGTATCAGATATAGTTATATATCTCACCATTGCATTTCAGGTATTGGCCTCTCTCTTTACGACTATATTTTACTTCCAGAAAATCCTTAGCCTCTATTCTTCCCGCACATAGACCCAACGCGTCAGATTTGGGTTCGCTATGGAGGAAATCACAGTCGCCTTTGCCAATGCATTCCGGTCCAAGCGACTCGTCTATCGAGACATCGAGAATACTGATGCCGACAAAGAGCTGCTACACTCGTTTGGTCCTGCTAACCACGTCACCTGGGGGCTTCTGAGTGGACGTCTCTTCAAGGATGTATCTAAGAAGGCAAACTTCGACGTACTTGACAAGCTGCTGGAATCAAATCAGCTTCTGAAGGTTCTCATCTGCATTCCCACGACCCCGAGAGAAGACGTCAATTCGGGCGCATCGGCGGCTAAGGAGAGGGAGACCGCAACGCCGATAGGGAGCCTGACGTTGTCTGCGCCGCGTGAAGGGTTTCTTAATGCTCCCACTACTACCGTGGGTCTTTGTATTGGAGAAGAATACCAGAACAAGGTTCGTCACTTGAAGTACGCACGCTGTAGGAATACGAATGCTAATCGACCGCGAGCAGGGATATGGCGCCGAAGCTATAAGCTGGGCCGTGGACTGGGCTTTCAGGTTTGCAAACGTGCACAAGGTGGAGATTTCCACATCGAGCTTCAATGAGAGAGCCAGTCACTTATATCAAAAGCTTGGCTTCACTTTGGAAGGCAGGAGCCGTGAGGTAATTTATGCCGATCGCAAATACTATGATCTGATACGGTTCGCCATGCTGGAGAGCGAGTGGAAAAAATTAAGGGGGCTAGAGTAAGGTTAAGAAAACCAGAAGGGAAACTTTTCAGTCGTGCATAGCATAGGCAGTGCTGCAACTTCTCATGATTGGATATTAGTGCTTCAGGCCCACAGCTGTAGAGAAATGAGAGGAGGACTTCGTAGGGCATATCTTGCACATGATCCCAGAATCCGATGATACGCCCATGTTTTCTGCGATGGTTAGTTACATACTCCAGCTGACTATTTTGTGAGCCATTGCCAGATCGTTGAAATTCTTTGAGCGATTGGGACCTTGCAGACCACTCTAAGCGGCACTCTCATAAAACTTTTTATAGAAGTGATATGCTCATCACGGCCTCGTTGGTGATTCCTCGGCTTCAAGCTCGGTTCTGATGCCCACAAACGAACTATCCTGCGATTCAAAACCAGTCACAAGTCTTGAGCGATTAGGATCTCACATCTTTTCCATAAAGATCTATCGGAAGTGCAAGCAGGAATGCTACCGGTTCCTAGCTCGGGGTTAGGAATCCTTTATGAAATGTCATCGAGAGATCCAGGGAAACGCTTCATGCGGGTCAACTCAAAACTTTCATATAATCATTGCCACTAGCCATCATTTTATACTCCGCCCAAATGTTTTTCCGAGACGCTTGAAGGTTCGCATCGATTCATAAAATGACCAACCAGCGCCTTGTTCCCATATGACCTAAGGTGAAAATCGACGCCAGACATCTCGTCGTTACCCACGTCAATTTTGCCCAGAAAACTCCCGAGTACCTGCAACCCTTTCTTGCCCTTTATGTTTGACTTCAGCTTGTCTTTCTTAGCCCCTTTTTACCTTCGCTACCTGCTTGTTCCGGCTTATTCTCCTCTTTCGTTTCTGGTTGCTTTTCGACCTTGCTGTCTGCTTGTTTCTTTTCTTCTGCACCAAGAACTTTGACGAAAGTACTCGACTGCTTCAGGCGCTTGTGATAAGCCGTCAAGTTTTCAAGGCCATCGAAAGTAGCCCACTCCGTCTTGATTTCCTCCAATAGTGGCCAAAGAGCATAATCAGCCAACGTGATTTCCTCACCTGCAATAAACAATCCCTCCGCTGCATAGGCTTCAAAAAGCTCCATTTCCCTCCGGAAAGGCTTTGGGCTGAACGGTTGATTTCGCCATTTCTTCAATAGCTCACCGCATTGCTGAAACCGAGTGAATTTTTGTGCAAGATCACGTTGGGACCTTGCAGCAGCATCTGACTTAGAGCCATAGACCGCGTCGAGGTACAACATGATAGCCACATCTCCCACAATAGTGGATTTGCTCAGATCGTTGTCAACGAATCTGACTGGTAGAGTTTCGGGGACGGGTGGTGCGTCTTTACTCGACTTCCCACCTTTCCAGTGAAAATGCGGGGAAAGCTGCCCTCCACTCCAATCAACCCCATACTCTACCAACATCAATTTGACCCTTAAATCCGCAACCTTATCACCAGTCAAAAACAACTTTGGCGAATTCTCGATGTGAAGGACATCAAAACCCTCGCCATAATGCTTCTTCCAATCAAACTCGCTAGCGTGATTCTCCTGGCCAAATGCTCTGATCATTTTTTCTGATTCGGCTTTGTTGCCGTTGATCACTGTCTCTGCGCGACCTTTTGATTTTGACGTAGCTCCTTGGCCCCATATTCGAGTCTGGTCCTTGGAGAGAAAGGTCCCGATCTTTCGGAAGGTTAAGGAGATTCGACCTCCGTCAAAAGCGAGCTCTTCTACAGACTTCTCAGAAGTCATGCGTTTGTCTTGTCGGATTCCATGGAGCCAGCGCATGTTCGTCAACAATCCCATTCTGCACATGGAGTTATGGGGAAGAGGAGCTCTGGTTGCTTGGCGAGGCTGAACGGTCTGAGGGTTTTTAGGTTCGTTGCCGGGCTTTTGCAGCTTCTTGGTTCGGAAGACCATGGTTCTTTGAGCACCTAAACTGACATTCGCGATGAAAGTTTTGGGAACAATGTCTAGCGTTTTGTCGCTATGTTCTGAGATGTAGTCGTTGCCGTCTCTATAGAACTGGATCAAGACATGATTGACAGTATGGCCTAACTTTTCCTCAACTCTTTCTCGAATTTCAGATATCACCGGGCAGAATGAAAGAAGCGGAGGTGATTCGTCAGCTGGGTGACGATATATTGGAATACTTCCATCCTCCCCAATCTCTCCTTGCACGGCAATCAATCGTGGAACATCACCACCTTGGTGAGACATCTTTTGCCATCGAACCTCATCCCGGACCCTTTCAAAGATACCTTCCGCAGTCTCAATGTCGAGAAGGTCGTGAATGACCGTGGTGTCTCCCTCGCAAAGACTGCTTTGCTTATCCTTCACTGACAGATTGCTCATTTTCTCGAGTTCATCGTCTACGTTTAGAGTCCTAGCTCTGACCTGCTCTTTCCCCTTTCCTTTCGCGGGGATCGTCGGTAAGTTGTCGTCAATAAGACTGCTCCTAGATCCAAGCGTTGCCTTCGAGGTGTCAAGATCTAGGAAGCGCATTAGCTAACCAATTACACGTCGGAAAGTTGAAAATACGAGCTTACGTTGGAATTCAGACTTTTTGTCGCCTGCCTCCTTGTCCGATAATATTGGATTCGCCTTTTGCGATGCTTGCGAGATTGCAACGGAAGGTGCAGATGTTGTAGCGCTTGAGCTCTTCTCAATTGACGATGATCCCGATGGCTCTCCAACAACAGTGTCCTTTGCACCAGACTTGGAATGCCGTCGTCGACTTTTTATCTTGGTCTTGACTCTTTCCTTTTTTACCTCAGTTGATGGTGTTCTTGTAGGCAGCTTCAGCTCTTCAGCTTGTTCGGTTGAAGCAGGTGACCCAGAGATTCCAAGAGTTTCTACAGCCATAGATCTAGGCGGTCCAATAGGAGCTGCACTCAATCGGGGGCTTGTCGAACGATCAGGTCTCAAGTCCAGGTTCGCCATCAGATTATCCAGTTTGCTATCCTTTTCTCTTGAGCGTTCTTTTGCAGGCGGATTTCGTCTTGGTAGCGAGCTTACCATGCTTTGATCTCTTTTTTGGATATCCCGAATGAGATCTCCACTGGTCACTATATCACATCCGGTGAATTCAACCAATTTTCTCAATGATTCGTTATGCCGGGCTTTGCTTCTGTAGCCCAGACAGTCGTCAACTATCGTGATAGCATAGCCATGCCTTGCAGCATCCATCGCCGTTGCATATACGCTAATATTGGTAAGAGCACCGCAGAGGTATATTTCAGTGACAAACTTGGCTCGCAGTAATTGGACGAGACTTCCATCTTTGAACGCCGAGTAATGAGTCTTTTGCAACACCAGGTCCTTCTCATCCATAGCACGAGTGACTGAGTCAGAAAATTTGGCTCCGGTCGATGACGGTAATACGACGCGGGGCGTTTCTCCAGGTTCCAGAGTCAAAAAGGTTTCAGATATTTGATCCTCCTCATCGATATGCAATTCTGCTGTCGCTACTCCCTCGGATGACTGACCGCTGGACTCTGCAAGCTTTGCGAAGCGTTCGATCAGTTTTTGAGAAGGCCGTTCCTTTATTTTGGGTCCCTCGTCTTCTCCACCAGGAGCTGCTGATAGCTCTGCATCCGTTATAACACTCTCGCTCGTTCCATCACCGTTCACTGATCGGGAGGATTCGAACACAGTGCGGATCCATATGACATTTCCTGAGCTTCGGAAGTTCAAAGCAAGATTGGTTACGTTATCGACGAAGTTCGGAGGGTGTAGCACTGGGATCGTAGCATCGGGGGAGATAAAGTCGTGTTGCAAGTCGATGGCGATTAAAGCATTTCTTGTTCTGACGAACGGGAGGCTATTCTGATCGATTGGAAACATAATTGCCTTTCTAGATAATATATAGATCAGTTGCTGCGCTAGGAATATATCAAGATGGGGTACAGGTACGGATTGATTTCCACTGTCGTCTTCAACAATAGGCACTACATGTTCCGGCGGTGAAACAAGAGATATCCGACTCACGCTCAAACAAGATACTGTGCTCTGAGTTGTATAGCATCAATCGTCTTTGGTGAAGGGATGCCCTACACAATATACAGCGAAACTTAACGTCGCAGTGACACCACATCCTGCTCGAATTTTCTTTGGACTGCCGGGTAGGTTATGCAGTCTGTCGGCACGCTCGAGTTTTCTCCAGATTCGGCATGTTGTTGTAGGTAAAGGTGGACAGTAGGCTGTGCAGTGAATGGGTGAGAGAAAGCATGAAACTTTGACGAGCGGCGTTGCGCGAGCCAATTCAAATGATTCCAACGCAGTGCTCAAGGGAGCTCGGGACGGTGGGATATCAACGCACTTCCCGATGGAGCGTCGTTAACACCTATCAGCAGCCGATCTCCTCAAGGCGGTCAACAAACGATTGGATAGGGCACCATGAGGTCCATGATAGAACATAGACTACTATCGCCCCGATGGCGCTTAACTCCTTCGTGCTCGCACAAACCAACAAGGTTTATAGAAACGATCAAAGTTTCTGGTCTTGTTCATGAAGTTGATTTTCTCCAGGGCGATACAGTAGTGTCACGACATCCGCAGCATCGAGCATGCAAACGATATTCGTAGTCGAGTACTATACAAGTACGGCATGGCTGGAGAGTTCTGCTCGAACCAGCGAATGACGTTGGCTGTACGACGAGGAGGAGGAGTAGAAGGAACACTTTTCTAGGTCTCCCGGACTAGGTGCAGCGGGACTTTGCGGATGCCATGCAATGCCATGCCCTCAGCCGACGGCTTTTTCCCAGATGGTGATAGAAGGCCTCTTTGTACGTTGTTTCATGATGATTTGCGTTGCAGATGCGTAGTGTGATTTCGTGCATGGCGGACCGGATAGCCCAACGAGAGAGAGCGCCTAGTAGGAAGGTGGTGTTGGAGTGGAGGGTCGAGCGAGACAAAGGGAACAAGTGTTCTGGTGTACGAAGAGAAAATCCGATTGGAGCTGAAAGATTCGGTACGAATCTGATCATGGAAAAAGGCAAAGCACGCCTCCACGTTATACAGCATGATGAAGATGGCGATGCAAGATGTCTGTTGTGTGCAAAGGCGTCTGCGTGGCTCTACTGGATGGCTGCACTCTCGGTTTCAAGGTTAAACCTATCCAACCAGAGCCTCCTTCGTACCCCGTCCGATTTTCACTCCTCCTTCTGTCCGATGCTCAGTCGGGATATTCCTTGTCTCATTGCTTCATTGAACAGCTTGCAGTAGTGGGAAATCGAGAGTTTTCTCAGCGGCCCTGTTGGACTCAAACTCGAGTGAGTATAGCCAACCTAACCGCATGCTGTTGCATGCATATCATGCAGGTTCTCCAACTGTAGTGCTGGCTCCAGATGGACAATATTCTACACTGAAGGCTATGTATGCCTTCGAATTCATTGACAGTTCTCCATCGATCGTAGTGCGAGAATAATTCAGGAGAATGCTAGCGAGACAAGGGCCGCCGCCGAAGAAAACTCCAAGAAGAGATGTGAAAAGTAAAGTGCCCATTCTTAAAGGAGTGGGCGGCGCGACAAGTCGGCACCGATTCGCTTTTTCCGTTGGCTGCAGAGTTCGCTTCCACATCACGAGGTCGAGTCTCCAAGTGTAAGCATAGCGAGCGTAGCTGGGAGCTTTCCTCCCCGCTGACCTCAACAAGTCCTTGCAGGGTATAAGTGATGCAATGAATCAGCCCCGACGATTTATGCCAAAACTCTCGAGTTCTCATTGCGCTTGCATCAGCATGACTCCTAACCCAGCCTTATTCCTTCCACCAAAAATATGGTCTCAGGAAGGCATCACACAGCATCGAAGAGCAAGTGAAGGAAGAGGAAAGTCTTTTCTTGACGTAGGTTTTGGAAAGCAGGTATAATGAGAACTCGCGATAAGATGCCTCCAATGAATACTTGATCATTCTGTTTAGCCACAGGCTTAAGTACTGCTCAACCGTCTTGAGCTATTAAGGTTGTACCTCTCCCTAACGCTCAACTCATTAGACAAGACCATGGCTGCGGGCGAGCGAGAGACGATTGAGTAGCCATCTCTACTTTTAGTTCAATAGTAGCACTTTAAACAGAGCGCTCTCAAGAATCTCACCTCCGTTATTCGAGGGTCTTAACTTGTGCGGTTTGAGCCATAACTTAGTGAGAACACGCCTGGCATTTACCAGAGGCATGCAATTTCTCATCCTTCGCCTGGAGTAAGGATTGAACCCACACTCCGAAACACGAAGCACCTTCAATGCTATGATCATTTTCAGTCCACGATTCTTTGCATTTAGAGTCTAAGAAGCTATCTAAGCCAGATGAGAGACCTTTCGAGAAAAGCCCACCAAGCCAACAATTCCTATGCAACCCTGCGAGAATGTGGTAGACCCTATTTTATGGAGGACAAATGACAGCTTTAAAGTGCCAATGCCAGACGTAACACTGATGTATCGCAAAGTAGAAATTTCTCGAGTATCAATCCGACGGTGAGAATCCTGGCCGGAGCCTGGAAACGGACGCGTGCAAGATAGAAAGAACAAGAGAACAGCATCTACCAGGGAACAGAAGCAGGGGGACCCCAAGCCTCCGGACTACCAGTAAAAGCAGGTTCACCAGAGTCGTTACCGCCAGATCCACCGTGGTCGTTGGCAGTACCAGAGTCTCTAGCATCGCCACCACCGTATCCGCCATCAGCGTTCTCATCAACCTTGAGAGGCTCCTTGCATCTGACCTTGGTGTGACCCACTACCCAAAGTTAGTCGATATTTAGAGAGTAGCACGCTCACAGTAACTTACTCTGATTACAGTTAGAGCACTTGACACGGGAATCTAGAGCGTGTCAGTGGCCAGGAATCATAAGCAGTCTTGCAAGTCGTGCCAAAAGGTCAGGACAGCTAAGGGAAGAATATGACTTACAGTCACGAGGCTTATGGCATTCCTTTCCGGTATGACCCTCTGCATCGCAGTTGCGGCAGATGATCTTCTTTTCCTTGGTGCACTCCTTGGATCGATGACCGTCCTCACCGCAGTTAAAGCAAGAAGCACCTCCACCACCACCTTGAGGGCAGTCGCGAGAGAAATGACCAACTATAAATGGAGTCAGTAAGGCCTATTGAAAGTCGAGAAAGCAAATAAATACCCTCGTTGCACTTCTTGCACTCAATACCCTCAGCGGAACGAGGCTCGGTGCACTCCTTGCTCAAATGACCCGACTTCTTGCAGTTAAGGCAGGCGAACTTGTCGGGGCGAGGATCAGGGCCTTGGAAATTAGCTTTGGTTGTTGACCAGAGAGTGATAGGGAACTCACAATCGCGAACACGATGTCCAACCCCGTCACAGTTGAAGCACTTGACCTCAACACGATCGGACTCCCGCTTCTCCTCTTCGCAGTTCTTTGCCAAGTGACCAAGTCGGTCGCAGTTTCCGCACTTCGGAACACCACGATCGACTGGCTCACCAGCATCCTTCAAGCGTTGAACGTTCTCCTCGGGAGTCTCGGGCCACGACTCCTTCTCCTTGGGACGAGCATGTCCGGGTGACTTACGCCAAGAGACGGAGTACTTCTTACCAAGATTACCCTGAATGTCCATGTTGGTGAAAGTAGCAGCCAACTCCTTCTCAAGAGCGATGATGTAGAGATTGATGTTCTGGGAACGGAAAGCCTTCTCCAAATCAACGTATGTGATATCTGGGTTAGCCTTGATATACTTGGTAACGGCATCCTTCATATCATCAAGATCGCCTTCAGCAGAAGCTGCAACGAGCTGAGCCCAAGCAACCTCACCAGGAGTATCGGCAATATTAGAGCGGTCAATCTTGCGGGGATTCTTGCAGTCAATGGCAAAATGGCCTAGGAAGGAGTTAGCAGTCAAGTTAGTATGCAGATTTAATCGCTCAAATGATTTGACGTTTGATTCCATGGGCGAGGGGAGTTATCATACCTTCCTCCTTGCAGTTATTGCACATCTTTGGGGGGGCAGTAGGACAATCGGCTGCGCGATGACCAACCTCATCGCAGAGGCGGCAATGACCAGTAAACTCGCGAGCAACAGCAGGGTTGGGACAATCAGCCTTGATATGACTAAGACGGTTGTTAGTGAATGTACGGAGGAAGAATGTGAAAGTCAACTTGGACGAGGAAGAACTATGAATAAGACGACCGCCGTTGTCCCTTAAATATTCTGGATGATTTGGATGTATGAACGGAAGTTAAAACTCTCAACGTTCAAAGGTTTGTGGGACTGAGGGACTGAGGGACTGAGGATCATAAGTGAAGGTTTCCTTACCCATGTTGACCGCAATTGTAGCATTCGCCGTGCTCACCACCAGACTCTGCACCCTGGTCACGTCCACCGGATCCTTCACTACCGTGACCGCTATCAGCAAACTCATTGGAAGCGTTGGCACCAGCACAGGTGTCCCAGCCGCCGCTGTTGAAAGACATTGTAGATAGTTGTTAAAGTGAGCTTCGGTTATGTGTGAGTCTGTTGAAGAGCACGTTAGAAATGAATCAAGTTATGATTCCCAACCGAGTGATTGTGGTTGGGTTGAACGATAGCGTGTAGATGAAGAAGTGTGAGAGGTAGGCCGTGGAAGAAAGATTAGGCAGGAGTGGGAGAAAACCTAGACTTCGGGAAATCAAAGTAAATCAATCCCAATCGAAAGATGGAATGCAACAAGGTGAAAGGTCTGAGGAGAACAGGAGTGCTGAAATTGGTGGTGGAGAGTGTGATGTAGAAACGACACGGGTTGGTGGAAGCTGTGTGAGAGAAAAGTGAGGGAAGTGACGGAAGTGACGCGCATGTTGTGTTTACCCTCCAAGGAAGCTCGCAATCAGAGTCTGTGAGACGAATAGCACAAGTAAGATCAATCGCAAGAGACAGACCGAACTGATGCTTGGGAATGGTGGGGGAAAGGCGTTGGAGATGCAATCAACATCGGGTTGAGGATCAAACAAGGTGTTATTGAAGGAGGAGGCTCGTGTAGAGCGCGAGCCTCAAAGGTGTATAGAACAATGTACTTACTTGTAATTGGAGACTGTTGTCTTGAATGACCCTCGCGAGCGAATCACGAAGGTTGAGTTGATCAATATGGTGGTTGATCAAGATGAGAGGAGAGGAGTTGCGTTGTTGTTGGGTAGAGGAGAAGAATAGCCACGGCAGAAGTTATGGGAAGGGTGGAGATAGGCAGCATAGAAGCGAGCTTCCTCATCTACCAACGACGTAGTCTAGAAAGGAGAAAAACTTGCTATAAAATCATTGATAAAATTGTCTATGAGTTGGATGTTTTTTTTGCATGAGTAGTTGAAGTCTTTGTTCACAATACTCAAAAGCGTCGACGGCTGTTGCGTCGACGGAAGATCGTGGATCGTGAGTCCTTTTGAGGTTTACCTCTATAGCTCGGGATAGTTCAGTCCCCCTCAATTCCTCAGGGAGATACCACAGAGTTATGAGAGCCGTTCGACTTGCGAGAAGAGGGAAAGGACGAATGAGATGCCAGAGTGCTGCAAGTAAACACGCTTTCTGAGCTGCCTCTGCCTTTCTATTGTTTCTTCAAGATGCTAATCTTCAGAACTACAGACAATTAGATCTCCTCTCCCATTTCCATCACCCCTTTCGCGAATACAATTGAACGCAAACTGATTATTTGTGCCGCAAAGCAAAGACCTTGGCTAACTAGACACAGACTTCCCAGTGTTCGACAAGACCGCGAGCGATTTACGCCATCGATGAGCGGATGTTAGCACATCTCAATTCAGATCATCCATTCCAGTCCAGTCGTGCCCGAGTGCTCTATCGAATACCACACATCATACGACTAAGCTGTAGACGTCCCATTGCAACCGTCCTACGAGCAGACACTTCAATTGGTAGACACTTGATAGCCTGGGCTCTATGAGGAAGCATATGACACATTGTTGAGCACAGCTACGTTCCTGCAATACACGAACGAGAGTTCAACGGGGTCTAGAACTGAAGGATATATCGACAACAGCGCAGCCAATTCGGATCACATCTCATCACGGAAGGAAAGATGGGAGAAGCAAAGGACGGAAATCCACGGTGATTGACTTCAACTACTTTCCCACAAAGTGCAGCACGCATTTTCATGCTCTTTGCCGGAATAAATGACGTACACAGTGGCCAAGCAGTGATATGTCGTCGACGTCGATGTGAGATGAAGCTTTCATCCCAGCAAGAAGCAACTGCTGGAGCACCAACTGCGGCAGCACCAACGGCCACACCGCCACGGAGAATCGCCCATCAAGGTCCTATAGCAAAGCTCAATGGCCCAGAGGATGGTTAACGCCGAGCCTCTCTTCAAAGGTCTGTTGAATGAGAGATTTGCTTATAAAGTTGCTGTCATCGCGTGTGTTGAGTCCACAAATGTGCGTGCTAAGTGGAGGAGCTATTTGGCAACGATCGCCCCCATGCCCCCACACCTACGGAGGTACAGCCGTTTCTCCGTTAGTTACGAAGTATGTCTCCCCACTTACGAAGTACAGCGCCAAATATAAATACCGTTGAGCATTTTCTGTCTACCCCTCTCTCATCCACAAACGACGACAGAATCGAACAGGATTCCATCAATTGAGCTCTGTCAACCCTTCCAGAAATCTCCCAAAGCTAGCCTTGCCCCGAAACTCAGAATGGCACCACCTGAAGGACTCCCCAAGATGGAATACAGGTATCTTGGGCGCTCAGGTCTGCAAGTGTCTGCAATCTCCCTAGGAGGTTGGCTCACCTACGGAGGACATGTTGAGAACGGTACTACCACTCCGAACACCTCCCAGCAGCTCCATAGTCCTGACATCTGTACTAGAGAACACCTTTGCATGCATGAAGGCGGCCTACGACGTAGGAATCAACTTTTTCGACTGCGCAGAGGGCTATGCCGGTGGTGAATCTGAGCGAGTTATGGGGCAAGCCATCAAGAAGTACGGCTGGAAGAGAAATGATCTCGTTATCTCTACCAAGGTGCGTAGACATCAACGCCCCTCCTGTTTCAGCAAATACAGGGGAAAACGCGAATTGGAATTTCCTCGAAAGGAATCCTTTAGGCGGGGTCAAGATACTGGACACATCGGGGACAGAGAAAGCTCGCGAATCGTGCTGATTGCTCACAGATTTACTTTGGGCTAGCGAACGGAGAAAACCCTGTCAACAACGGCGGCCTGTCCCGTAAACATGGTACGTGCTCACCCTCACCCTCACCGAAGGAGTCATTCGCCGTCCAATGATGTTTCGTCCAATGATTTTCCAGATATTGTTTACTCTACATCCTGCCCAAGACCAAGCTTCATACCCTCAATTCTACCTGGAGATGCTTTACTAAATAAGTACGCAGTAATCGAAGGAGTCGATGCCTCGCTCGAGCGTCTAGGCCTCGAATACGTGGATCTCATATACGCCCATCGCCCTGACCGCAATACTCCAATTGAGGAGACAGTCCGAGCCTTCAACCACGTCATCAACACTGGCAAAGCCTTCTACTGGGGAACCTCCGAATGGAACGCCGACGAAATAGCTACAGCCTGGAGATACGCTGACAGGTTGGGGTTGATCGGTCCGGTCATGGAACAGCCCCAATACAACATGCTCGCGCGTGAGAAAGTCGAGAAGGAATTTGAGCACCTCTACGAAGAAGTCGGGCTAGGCCTCACCATCTTCTCCCCCCTCAAAATTGGTATCCTAACCGGGAAATACAATGATGGAATACCCCAAGACTCTCGCCTGGGAAACAGCAACGACGCATTCGTGCAAGGCATGAACAAACGTATCGGGGATGATTCTTGGAAGAAGGACATTGAGATCGTTGCAAAGTTGAAGCCGATTGCTGATAAGTTGGAGATTTCCCAAGCTACGTTGGCGATGGCTTGGGTTCTGAAGAATAAGAATGTCAGCTCGGCCATCACCGGAGCCAGTAGACCGGAGCAAGTGTATGATTCAGTTAAGGCTATCCCCGCTGTGGAGAAGTTGACTCCGGAAATCTTGAAGGAGATTGACGAGATTTTGAAGAACAAGCCAGCTGTTTTGCTTAGGAGGTTTGTATAGAGGAGAGGGAGTAGCGTGGAAAAAGTACAGTTCATTATATAGGATAAAATTTATGATATACAGTCATTCCTTAGCCCTTGGCTATTCTACACTCCCGCACTCTGATCATCACCCGTTCCTCTTGAGACCTAAAGTCAAGCTTCGTATCTGTATCCCATAGGAACGAAAGCGTTCCAGACATTAAGCCTCTGATGAGCCTCCCGTAGTATCCAGCAATCTCCTCATACTCCCGAACCGTTCTGATGCCGTAACCACCGTCCTTGGCCTCGTAATATCCCTCGCATCCTCATCTGTCACTCTCGCAGTTTCAAGATATCCCGGCGGATTATGTCCTGCACTCATCCTCCTCAATTCCACTTCCCCTACACTCCCAACATCCGTACTCCTCCTTTCCCTCCCACCATGAGTTCTAATACTCGGTGGCTTGCTCCCCGGCGCATAAGGCGGCGGCGCCTCCCCTCTGTCATCTAATCCCTCCTCCCTCTCCTCCTCCCGTACACCGTTATTTCCGCGTCCTGCTCCAAATCGCATTCGCCAGCCTTCGACATCCCGTGCCAAAGCCCGTTGGCTTTGTGAGCGCATCACGGCCGCTTTTCGTCTCTTGCGTCTCCCAAACCACAGAATGCAGAGGAATATCAGGATAACGAATACGGCCACCAGGAGGAAGAAGTAGTTGAACGCTTTGTCGCCTGATTTGCTGGTGGTCGAGGAACTGGATGTTGCGGCAGCGGGAGGTGAGTCTGGTTGTGTTTGTGTGGGGAGATGAGTGTTGAATAAGGAGAATTGGGATGAGGTGGGTGTTGTAGAAGTTGAGAGGGTTGTTGGACTTGTATTGCTTGCGGATGACGGAGAAGCCACTTGTGCGTAAGAGGAGGTGGGTAGAATCCACCAGAGGAAGAGCAGGGTCGAGGAGGATGGTAATGTTGACCGTTTACAACGGCATATGTTTCTTGACCGTCCATGCTTCATGTTGCCCATTTCCAGACAATATGTGAAGAAGGGGGTATTCGAACGAAAAATCCTCATCCAGCTGAGGTAAGAAAGCTTTCCTCAAGCTCTAAAGGCTGTCATATCTGGAAGTAGCAACTCGTCCAGCAGCTCTTTACTCCCTAAGAGTCAATGTTTCAGAACAAACAGCGTTGATTCGAATGTGCAAGAAGAGCCAATGCCGATGACTATTGGAAGGTGTGAACTATACTTTCACATACCTAGATAGAAGAAGTAAGCAAGCCGGACTTGCTTTCAAAGCGCATCCCACCTCAAACATATGCATCCCACCTCCACTCTAAGTCCGAATCTGCCGGATCTAAAAAGCTTATCTGATAAGGTCGTGGCGTGATTCGACGTTCCTTTCTGGTGATTTTCGGCTTCGGCTCTGGCTTACTGTACGGTCTGGCTACAAAGGTGCTGAACGTCACGAGACCACGCGACGCCGAAAACTTTCACACGCATCAGACGACTCTAAACTCTACGAACTTGAAAATGCCGAAAGCTGTTAAAGGTAAGAACCTCTAACTCTTCGAAGCCAATTTCTGACCAGATGACAGGCGTTCTCGTCGAATGCGATCCGTCTATCAAATCCATCATCTTACAGATTGACTCTCAAGACCATGCCTACGTTGTTGAAGACTTGGATGACCAGAGCGTCGTCATCAAAGAAACCATGGTGAACCTTTTGAAGCAGAAGCTCAAGGATGTGAGTTCAGACAAGCGCCGAGAGGCTACAGATCTGTAAGGCTGACTTGGTGTAGCACCTTGAGGCAACACTCGAGAAGCCGGAGAGAGAGCTCTCCGGCTCCGATTAGGAACATAGGACTGTGGGTTATAGCTATGATCTTGAGGGATCTACACTGGAGTTGGCTGGATAGAGCATGGGCATAAGGATAAGGCATAGTGAATGATAAATACTGTAGCATGGCGTTGTGGAATGGAAAGTCTATAAGGAACGGGGACAAGGTCTTCGACTGCTGAGAGCAACCCGAATCACACCAATTTCTCGAACATCATAGTTTTCGTTGTTTATAAATTTGCTTTCAAATTTGCTCTGGTGAGGCCTTTTGGGTAAAAGATATGCTCCTTGGGCAAAGCATCTTTTAGACAGGTAACTTCAGCGGATCTTGGGCTGACATGGTGTTACTTCTATAAGTTCTCTACGGAAGAAACTCCTCCTAATATTGTACAAGCTCAAAGCCTCTGTGCTATAGTCTATGCTTCCGGAGATGTAGATGGCATGGTCTCTGCCGTAGACCCAACGGGCAAAATATCCAAAGGAATCTCCCTTCTAGGTCTCTTCAATTCTTCCATAGTAACGCCATCCAGCTTCGTGATTCCCACCACTGCCGGATCTCCCTTCTTCACAAACTCATACTGGCCTAGACACATAATTAGCAGCTAGCCTCTTTGGACACAACGCAGGAGAACCGACCTGGCATCTTATTTCCAGCCAATCTAAACGCATCTCGAACGACTTTCTCGTGGAGATCCCCTTTAACCTCAAAAATGACTTTGCTAACAGCAATTCTCGATGCCCAATGATCAAAAGAACCCTTTCCTTTACCCATACGGACCTAAGCAAAGTCAGCCCATATGCCCTTTCCAAAGCATCCATACATACCTCATTACCACTGCTATACACACCAATACTCGCACAAACCCTCGTATACAAACGATATCTCATCCCCTTTAGCCGGACCTTGATAGCTTCCTCCCCAATTTTCAATTGCGAAGCACTAACCCGACGATGATGATCGCACATCCGTAGTCCATAATCGCCCCATACCACCGTTGTTCCTCTTGATGAGCCACCCGTTGGCACACGAGGTCGACCCTTTCGTGATCTTTTCTTCTCGGGTTGTGTAGGCAGAAGCCAGTTTCCTGCTCTTACTGACGTACTCGAGAATGGTCGGGGGATAGAGATATGAGAATTTGACAGTCTGCTCGAGCAAATCGCGAGGATTGGTCTGATTGGAGTCGAGGACAGCGAAAGCTGCTGGAATTGAGCTGTTAAGCTCGGAGCAGCCCGTAATTTCATGGCTGTGATGGTGCTTTGAAATATCCTTCTATCAAGCTCAAGCATTGGGCTGGCGCGGTGATGAGGAAAACTATCGCTTAGTCATCAAATCTACTTTGCGCGATTCACGTCCCCTCGTACCTCAAGTCGCGTTGGCCATCATCGACTTCTTTACATACTGTGTAGGCGTCAGCAATCCACCAGCAACGAACAATAATTTGGCCATTCTATGAACTTTGAGTCGTCTCAACCGGATAAAGGCGAAATCTTGCGAGAAATAATTCTGCGAAGATGCCCGCAGACAGTAGGTGTTCTTCGAGTTATTTCTTCGTCTTCCGGTCAATTCAAATGCTACGAGACATAAACCTCCATTCCCAAGACAAACCTTTGAATTTAATATCTTTCAACGCTCTCAAGATTGTCGAGGAGGATCAACGCTGACCCCGAGTTCCCTCCAGTCCGTAATTTCTTTGGTGGCGGAGCTCCCACTCCCATCCGTGAGAAGGAGCAGATTATGAAAAAGGAAGATGATTCCAAGAAGAAACGAAGCAGTCAGTAGCCACTGCTTTCCAAATTCTATTATCTCGGGTGCTGAAATCATCTAGAAAGCCGCAAAGTTATCGAGGACAGTGACGACGAGGAGCCTGGCCCGCCGTAAGTCTGCTACCATTACAATAATATGTATATGTGCTTAAAGCTCATAGGTCCAAAAAGGCAACTCCCAAGCCTGCTCCCAAAAAGACAATGTATGCTCCATCTTCTCGTACATCATTTGCTACTAACATGCAGACAGAAAGAAGGAATCGCCCAAAGGAAAGGAAACCACCACAACGGATTATTTTGCTTCAACCAGCAAGCCCAAGCCTGTGAAATCGACTCCGACAAAATCCAAAGCCACCTCTGCAGAAGCGAATGGACGTTTATCGGCTCGCAAAAAGGCTGCGGCCTCTTACAAGGAGGATAAATATGATGACGGCTTGGCTTTCCTAGACGACGAGGAGGGCGGAGACGACATTTTTGCCGCAGATGTTAAGACAGGTGGCAGACGGAAGGACGATGACTACGCAGAGATTGATAGCGATGTTGAGGTTGTTCCTCGGCCCAAAAAAGTTACTACGAAGGAGAAATCAACATCCGCAAAGAAGAATCAGGATGTTGATATGAAGGACCTCAGCGACAGTACGTCTTTCGTAATAGTGGATGATAACGACGACGATGCTATGGTAATCGACAAACCAGAAAAGTCTGGCAAGAAGCGGAAGTCTGTTGACCTGGAATCTGATTCCGAGCAAGAAACATTTACGCCACATATAAAGTCAGTCAAAAGCAAGTCTGCGTCTGCCAAACCACCTCCCGCAAAGAAACGAGCTCCTACAAAGAAAGCCCCTGTTGAAGAAAGTGATGAAATAAAGGCGCTCTTAAACAGTATTCCTACAGTACGAGCACCTACTCCACCGCCTAAAGATCCAAATGTGAAATTCAATTGGAAAGCTGGCGGCCAAGCTGGAGGAAATGCCGGGCCCCCTCCTGGAGCGGGATCGAAGGAAATACCAGTGGGCGCGGACAATTGCCTGGCAGGGATGACTTTCGTCTTTACGGGATTGTTAGAAACCATTTCGAGGGAAGAGGGTCAAGAATTGGTGAAGCGTTATGGAGGTAAAGTCACATCTGGTCCGAGTGGTAAAACTACCTTCGTCGTCCTTGGATCAGATGCTGGCCCTACTAAGCTCGAAAAAATACATAAGCTGAACATTAAGACGATCAATGAGGATGGTTTGTTCGATCTCATCCGGAGGTTTCCTGCCAATGGTGGCGATGGTAAAGCCGCCGAGAAGAACAATGAGAGGAAGAAGGCGGAGATGGAGAAGATCAAGAAGGAAGCTGAGGAAATGGAAGCAGAAGAGCGAAGAAAGGCTAGAGAAGCTGAAATCGTGGAACGAGAGGCACAGAAGCAGGCCGCTTTAAAAGGCACCGCTCCTCCTCCACCTATTCGCAGGCCACCTCCTTCAACCTCTCAACTGTGGACCACTAAGTATGCACCGACTAGCATGAACCAAATTTGCGGAAACAAAGGTCAGGTCGAGAAAATTCAGAAATGGCTTAACGGTTGGCAAAAAGCCCACAAGTATGACTTCCAAAAGAAAGGCGCAGATGGACTTGGCGGCTATCGAGCAATTATCATCCATGGCCCGCCAGGTATTGGAAAGACAACAGCCGCGCATCTCGCCGCAAAGCTTGCTGGCTATGATGTTCTTGAGAGCAATGCCAGCGATGCACGGAGCAAGAAGCTGGTTGAATCTGGCGTGGGTGAGGTACTTAACAACCGATCATTGCTTGGATACTTTGCGGGAGACGGCAAACAGGTTGATGTCGCTAAACAGAAGATCGTCCTCATCATGGACGAGGTAGACGGGATGTCTGCCGGAGACCGAGGAGGTGTTGGAGCGCTCGCGAAACTCTGTAAGAAGACCGATATCCCTCTGATCTTGATTTGCAATGAGCGAACCCAGCAGAAGATGAAACCCTTTAATTTCATTACGATGGACATTCCGTTTCGCCGTCCGACTGTGGATCAGGTTCGCTCTCGGATTGCCACTATCTGCCACAGAGAAGGCCTTAAGCTGCCAATGCAGGTCATTGATGCTCTTATTGAAGGCAGCAACAAGGACATCCGGCAGATAATCAACATGATCTCCACGGCAAAGCTCGATCAAGATGCGATGGACTTTGACAAAGGCAAGGCCATGTCCAAAGCATGGGAGAAGCATGTAGTTCTTAAGCCTTGGGACATCTGCCAAAAGCTCCTCGGCGGCGGTATGTTCGCTCCCAGCAGCAAGTCTACGCTTAACGAAAAGATTGAGCTCTACTTCAACGATCACGAGTTCAGCTACCTGATGATCCAAGAAAATTACTTGAGGACGAAACCCATTCTTGTCAACAACTCGGGCTCTGAACGGGAGCAGAGGCTCAAAGCTTTGCAACTGGCAGACAGAGCAGCTGAGAGTATCAGTGATGGAGACTTAGTTGACCGGATGATCCACGGCTCACAACAACAATGGAGTCTGATGCCAGTCCATGCAGTTTTCAGCACAGTGAGACCTGCTAGCTTTATCTCTGGCCTGGTCACTGGCAAGACAGAGTTCACTACATGGCTTGGGCAGAACAGCAAGACGGGCAAGCTCACCAGATACGTCAAGGAGATTCAATCTCACATGCGTCTCAAAACATCTGGCGATCGTCATGAGATTCGACAACAGTATCTTCCTGTGCTGTGGACGATGCTGATCAAGAGGATGGAGGAAGAGGGCAAGTCATGCGTCGATGAAGTGATTAAGCTCATGGACAGCTACTTCTTGACAAGAGAGGACTACGACTTCATCTTGGAGCTTGGGCTTGGGCCGCAGGATATGGAAGGCGTGAAGTTGGAGGCGCAGACCAAAGCTGCTTTCACCAGACAGTGAGTTACTCCGCCACTTTCTCTAAATGAAATCGCTGACATTCATAGGTATAACCAAGACTCACATCCGATGCCATTCATGAAAGCTAGCAATATCTTCGCTCCCACCAAAACAACATCCGCGAAGCCGGATCTCGAGGAGGCTTTCGAGGAAGAAGATGTCGAGGAGGAAATAGCTGAGGTGAAGCAGGATGATGATGACGAGGCTGATCTCAAGAAAGACAAGTATATCAAGCAGCCGAAGGCCAAGAAGGCTGCTGGCAAAAAGGGAGCTGCAAAAAAGAAAGTAAAGGAAGAAGATGATGAAAATGTTGACGATGATTCCGAAGAGGATGTCAAGCCGAAGAAGGGTAAGGGTAAAGCTGCAGCTAAGGGAAAGGCCCAAAATTAAGACGTCGATTCTCGTAACGGGTATCGGTACGGAGGGATTGGTTACATGAGTATATATGGTATTGACATGTCTTGTCGGCATTCTGAAGCATGAAGGATGCGGAAGGGAGCTGCTGCTACGTAACTTGTCAGGAACAGTAATCTGGATAGCTGCACAATACAAGGGCCTGATTTGGGTAGAAATTTCTTCTCTCTCTTTCTCAGCTCCGTGCTCATTTCTCCAGTAGTGCGCACTTTCTAGGGGTTAATACATCCGCGGGATTAGCAAGCTCTCCGTGCTGCAGGGACGGAGATCTAAAAATGAGGATAAAATCACAGGTTCTCACATTCATTCCAAGACTGATTCGAATTGATTTGTTTCTTATTGGATCCGGTGAGGACCTTACACTTCCCTACCATCCAATGCTCTCCCCTCTGCTCTCATCTAGACCAAAGGCCATCGCACAATCCAACCAAGCGTCTGCGTCTATCATATCATCAGGTCGGCCGTTATCAAACAACCTCTTCTAGAGCCTGCCTAGCTACCTTCAAACGTGCACGAGCGACCTCAAATTATTGAGGTGCCCAACCCACCCCGTAACAGAAAAGGAAAATCGGATCCATGTGGTATTTGTACAATCGAGTTTTCTATGAACTAAGGACCGCCAGATGCTGCCGCGCTGGAAATGAATTTGTGTATGATTGTACTTTGTGACCGTACTTTAACGACGCCGTGCTCCGCTATGCAATGCAATGCTCAATTATGACCGCGCTCTCCGTTGAAACTTCTTCGGATGAAGGAATGGTGCCGCGCCGTACGCCTTCTATTTGTTTTTATGCGTAATGTTCGTTTCTCTCTGAGAGAAGTGTGACCCTATACACAAAATGGATTGTGGGAATGCAGGGTTCAGGTATATCACTGGATGCCTGGTTTCGGACCTGGAGCTTGTCAGTCAATGACCGAGTTCCTGGATGCGTTAAACGTACCATGTGATGAATTTGACGAATACCTTTACGCCGAACAACCATCCACCAGGGTGTTCGTTGGCCATGTATAATTCGTGTCTTTCCATAATGTCAAGTTGGCATTGGCATAAGGTTCAGGATGGTTGGCGATGTATGCAGTCGTGGGGTAGCCCTCAGGGTCGCATGTCACAATAGGATCTCTATAAAATCTTAGGGTCAGCAAGAACTCGTCCATGTCGGTCGAAGTTTCAATTAGCAAACACAAGGTGTGATCAAGGCTGATCCATGCCTCACGGAATCTGTGGAAAAGATGAGTCAGAAGAGAGAGAGAGAGGCTTACGAAGAAGCGTCCTGGTAGATCCGGACATAATCGAAACGCATTGTCGCTGGCATAAGCTTGGCCAAGTTTGGGAGAAATACCTCCGCGAAACTGTTCGACATTCCGAAATTCAGGACTAAAGCCATCGGCTCCTCGGGGATCACACGTTGCCCAATATTGCCATTCGGTCTGACAGCTCGATGGTCCACTTTCCACGTATAGTCATCCCCAACGAACCAAGTGATATCGCCCGCTGGTCCCGGTACATATTCAAACCCATAAGTTTGGTATTGGTTTCCATCATACCAGTCATCGTTGAGCCAAGTAACTCCAGACACAGCCTGCTGATAAGGACCACCACGATAAGAGTTCATTCCCGTAATTTCATTGTCGTAAATTTCAAGGAAGCTGTAGTCAGGCTGGTACCAGATATCGAACGGAGCAGCTTGGAAAGACTGAGATGCAGTTCCAGTAGCCCCGTCGTACTGCCCAGGACCAATGAAACCCACGCTTGCTTCCAGGCCATCGATTTCTGGTGCAGATCGAGAGTTACCAGGGGAAGGGTGATCTTCGCCGCTGCAAGTACAAGCCGGAAGTCGCATTCCAGGAAGTAAGCTGAGCCCATCCGGAGAACTTTGATTCGCCGTGATACCAGCATCGCACTTGTCCCAATAACTATATGGCCATGTGCCATCCGTAGTCGCAGGATACCCAGGTCTTCCCAGATTACCCATAGCCCAGAAACCGGGCCAGAACCCTTCAATGTCTCCCCGGCCAGGAAGGGAAATACTAGCTTCTAATCGACCACCTTTGAAGCACATCTTATTCCATGATTGAACCATTCCAGACCGGTAGTTGAGATTATGACTCTGGAAAGCGTCGAACTTGAGGTTGAGAGTGCCGTTACCTGTGGTTACGGCATCTGGGTCGTACCATTCGAGATCCTGAGTGACACCATACCAAATGTCCATGGCTTGAAAGTAAGGATCATCACCATCGTAGAATGTACGTCCATCAACGTTAAACTCATCGGAGAACTGCCACCCTTTAGCTCAATTATTACGGAGAATGGAGCGTAAAAACATACCACGAGGTTCATCTTGGTTCCATCAGCTGCTGTTTTGCTCTTTACAGAGCTAGGCGTGGCTGGATCAATAAGGCCTTGCCTTATATTGGCTAGTAGAGCCACCTTGTCTGACAAGCAAAGGGCATTGGT
Organism: Hyphodiscus sp. D1413; assembly: GCA_003988895.1. NCBI lineage: Eukaryota > Fungi > Ascomycota > Leotiomycetes > Helotiales > Hyphodiscaceae > Hyphodiscus > Hyphodiscus sp. D1413. The sequence continues at coordinate 233,294 of QYAO01000035.1, forward strand.
ATCGCAAGTCGACTTCTTTGTAGTAATGATTTGCTGAGCGAATGTCCTAGAGATGGTTAGATACGGGAAAGACACTGTGGTGGGGGTGCCATACAAAGCAGGGTATGCAATAAATAGGAACAGCAGGCCGAAGGTGATGAATGCCAGACCTCCCACGTTTGATATACCTCTCTTCGTGAAAATATCACACTTCTCCCTATCATTATCCCCGGGTTGCGGGTTGTGCAGATAATCGTCCTTCTCTACATCTTCTGGGAAGAGTAGTAGCCCCGCCGATGGCATGATGTTGTATTTCTCCGACACAGTCTGCGTGTTGATGTTGTCATCATCGCTTCCTGCTCGCGACGGAGCCCTAGAGTCGTCGAACGGGGATGCAAAAGGTCCACTCCTACTATCCCTGCTTCCAGCATCTGAACTCCAACTCGTTCTCCTCGAAGACATGGCTGATCCGGATGGTGAGATAGGGCTGTCTATCGGGCTGTCTTGATATGGTCTAACAGGGGCTCTTGCTCTTGAAGGAGGTAGTAGCATTTCAGACGACTGTCCTACGTCTGGAGCGCTATACATTTGAGGACCACCTCCCGTGCGTATGGGCTGGCCCATCGGAGGTCTTTGTGGTAATAGTTGCCTCGAGAAACCGGGTGTGCTCCCAGCGGACTGCGAGCTGTCCGTTTGCAAGCTCTCTAATATATTTCCTCCACTGCCCGAGTTGACGGTGATGTGCGGAGGCCGTCGAGGCGCCAGAGAGTTGTTGGACGCCATGATGTGTGAAAAGGATAGGAACCAATTATATCCAAAGGGATCTTATCATCTGTCGTATTCAATGAGGGCGATTGGGATGTGGAACGAAGCGAGGGTCAAAGGAATGTGACGCCAGAGGGGTGTGAGAAGGCACTCTCGTGTGGTGAGGTTCTCTTCAAGAGATCTCCTTCTTGGATGAATGGCGCGTGCTGTGATTGTACGACCGAGTTTGTGGGGCTCTGCAGCGTGAGAGACACGGGGCAAAGGCAAAGGTGAGGGCACGAGAGAAAGGAGGCACGCAAGAAGACGTGTGGTGGTGAACGATGGGAAGCGCAGAAACGACAGTTGGGTTGCGATTGATTGGGAGAGGGAGATCAAGAGTGAAGACACAATCCAGGACGCTTCATTGACAACTGGAGATAGTATTGTCGATGGCGTCGAGGATGTTGAACACGAGCGTCGTCACCTCTGATCTGCTGGAGGTTCAGGAGGGTTGGCCTGAAATTCCTGTCGCGAGATTGGCGCTTGAGCTAGCCTGAGTTAGGGCAAGGGGCAAGACCTGAGAGGCAAATTGAGGCCGGGGGGGGGGGGGGGGACCTAGTGGTAAGTCTGGATATCTTGAATCTTTTGATATTAATTTGGGTGCAATTAAATCTAGAGAGGACATGTCTTGGCGACGGCGACATGTCGACGCCATGTGAACGGCTTTGTTCTCTGTGTTCTCTGTGTTGCTCTCTCCCTCTGCAAGCACCGGCGCGATCAGTCACGGGTGTGCATTTCCAAGGTTCTCGTCCGGTATCTGAGGGCGCCAGACAGACAGGCTAACAGGCGAGTGGAGGCAAAAGTCACCCACGACGAGGAGGGGCCGCTCTAGTTCAGGGGCAAAGGTATGATGCCCACCCTCACTTGTACTTATGGTATGAAGTACTCCGTGGTGGTTCTGTTGGTTGACTATCGAATTATCGCGTGGGACAATTCGACCCCTCGATGCCATATACTATGCGACGTGAGACCTGGGATTGTCCTTGCCTCCAAGCCTGTCGCCTCCGTCTGGAAGTATTGATGGCTTGCCATTCCCCAAGCTGGTGGCGGCTTTCGGTTCCTATTTTGGTTCTTCCCAGCCACCCAGCCGCCCCAGCTCCCAGCTCCCAGCTCCCAAGCCGATCTAGCATGCAAGCCCCCTGGGTGGATGACGGCGTCTTGAGATTCCAGCCCCATTGAGCCTCTCGAAGCTCTCCTCTCTCCGTGGGCCTCTTCTCCTCCTCAGCCAGTGCTCTCTCTCCCCGAATCAATCACTGAATCTATCACCGAATCTATCACTGATATCTCCCATCTCATGAGGAGCGACTTCTCTTTTCCCCCTACTCATCCGCAGATCAGGAGCCCTTTTCTCCGTCGTCTGTACCCCTGTACCACGCAGAACAGGCATAAAAGGAGGGCATAAAACAAAACGGTGCAATTTCGGAGCTTCACGGCACTTCGCACGTGACAGGACCCACGTTCTTCAAACCGAAGCCGTTGGAGATCTTGCGGAGCGCTAGAAGCTTGCTGGATGATCCCTTCGTATTCCGATGATCGAGCTGCTGTGTCGCACATAGCAGGCTGCGGGTTGGTTTCCTGTTTTTACGGTTTTTTACAGGAAGTGGTCCTAGAGCTATTGGCGAAACTAAGTTTCATCATGTTTTTTGAGGCGTGATGGCAATATTTCAAAGTTCGGATTCGTGTGGATAGACTCTAATTATTGCATTGAGTTCAGAGATTAGTGTCGTGACTGCTGTTGGGCAATACGCACTGCTCCTCCTGCTCCTCCTCACCACCTATCCAAGAACAATGAGAATTTGAACCTCGAGACTCACTCTCCTTAACCTCCAATAAGCATTCGCTTCCTTAGATATTGCTTGCCACAGAGAATGAAAGCTATTCTCCAACCACATCTACAGCCACCTCTCGCAGTTCTCAAAATACAAGCCACCAAACCCAGTCCCGCTATTCTCCGATCTCCCGCTCGTCGTACCGGTGCAGTTCTCCGACTTGAGAATAGTGATGTAGGGCTTGCAAGATTGATGCTTAGAGGCACGATTTGATTTGGGTTAATTAATGAAGACTGGATAATCCTTTGATATGTACTTTGATATGTACTTTGATATCTAAGCAGTCTTCTGAGCACTTGGGAGACGTTGGATAATCACTTCCGTAAGGCAAAGAAATATCAGGTGGGGAATTGAGGGCGTAATGACTTTATAGAAAGAGCGAATTGGGTGGAAATTGAAAGAGGGATCTTGCTCAGAACAGCATCTAGTGCCGAGATACTCTTGATTCCTTCCACTCTGTAATAGCTCAGAGATCCTCGATCCACTTCATGTCAATATCAAGACCTAACTCTCAACGGCCAGCGCCTTCACACCAATCAGCTTCCCCCCCTCAACACCAACAACAAAATACTCAACCCTCGCCCCATCCCGCGCAATCCTATAAACCCTAACATCACTCCCCTCCGTCTCCTTCCTCACCGCATCAACCAGAGCCTTGTACTGTCCCTGCGAATCCCACTCTCCAATATCCAAAATACCGACATCCGCGTCCTTGGGGCTCGGGTGATTAACCAGCTTCGCAAACGTCTCTGCACATCCCCATCAGCACCTTCCCATCTCCCATAAGCAAAAGGAGCAAGAGAAAACATACCTTCATCCGGCAGCCCACTTCCCTTGAACTTCAAAACGACCGGCTCAAACGGCTCGTCTGCGTCGGAGACATAGAACGCTTCACTCGTAGCCTCCTTCAATGAAGCCGGTATCTTCACGCCGTGATCAACAGCCTTCAATTGTATCTTCCCCGCGCTCTCCGTCTTCGCTACGCCCTTACTCGGGTCTTCGTTCGCCTTGTCCAGGAACGAAGCGTAGTCCTCATCAGAAGCCATCCCGCGCTGCCCCGCACCCTCGATTCCCTCGTCCGTAGGTTCTGCGACGCTAGTTGAAGGAGGAGGAGTTGTGTTCGTGCTATAGCAAACACACTTCTCAGCTCTCGTTCCCGCGAATGTAGAGGGAGCGGAGGCGTCTCGCAGACGCCCAATCGCAGGCGTGGTTCGAGGAGAAGCAGAAGGAAAGCTGAAGCTCACGAGACAGGAAGCGGCGCCTCGACCGCGATGTTCCTTTCTGTTTGGGCTATGCCCTCTGTTACAGCTGCCGAGGGTGGAGGAACGGAGGCTAGATGCTTGTCTGGTAGCCCGTCGACAGCTTCGTGCGTTTGGGAGGGCGGCGCGAATGGTTGCTCGGTCGTCGCAGCTGGTGGAGCTGCTTCTGCGGGGTTCTTCTTGGCTGTTTTCTTGTCGCGGGAATTCTTGATCGAATCTTTTGCTGCTAGGTATAACGAGAGAATCACGCCCATGTCAAAGAGAGGAAGTGGGAGTTGTGGGTTTTGACTCGGGGGTTGTTGGAGTGGGGTGCAGATGGGACGTGCAGCGATGACGATACTCCGTTTTAGTGTTGGAAGAGGGGTTGGAGTTGCACCAACTTAAGCTTTAGACAAATGAGAATTGCGCCACAAGTATCAGTCAAGTATGAGAAACATTATTTTGACATGTCATTCTATTCATAGCTTAGGTAGCTATATCCATGCCCACTCATAGCCATTGATCACAGGAAGCACAAATGCAAGGTAATCACCCCAGACCAGTGATATCGCAAGGCCGAGCAAGAAACAAAACCAATCACCCGTTTTACGAAGCCTGAGCAATATCCTTCTTGAGTGTACCGAGGAATGCATGCTTCTCTGCGGGGGTTTGGTATGCACCGTGACCGAAATTCGACGATGTATCGATCCATTTCAATTCGACCTTCTCCAATGCCTTTCGGGATGTGTGGGTGAACATAGACTTGCGGAGAGTCATCACACGCTTCTTGACACCAGGAACGGATCCCTTGAGGATAACGAAGTCGTTCTTGACCTCTCCGTAGCGTACGAAACCACCCATGCTATGAAAAGTCAGCAAAGCTCGTGAAAAAATACTAAAGAGTACTTACGGAGTGATTGCCTTCTTGGAGACATCGAATTCAGTCGAGGCGTTGTTAGCATCGTCACCCCTGCCAATACGGTATACCTTGTGGTTGGTCGAGGTACGGTGATGGTATCCATCTTGACCAGCACGAGCCACTGTCCACTGGACGTGGGAAGGATGCCAGGCACCGATACAGGCAACCTTTCGAAGACCCTTGTGCGTCTTTCTCGGAAGCTTCTTGGTACCCCATCTGCTGGTGACACCAGAGAAACCGTGACCCTTGGTAACAGCAATAACGTCAATCATCTCATCCTGCTCAAAGATGGAAGCAATCTCAACTGGCTTCTCGAAGAGACCGCTGGCGAAGGTGACCTTCTCGGCAACGCTGCCTCCATTGACTTGGATCTCCATCAAGTGAGCCTTCTTTTGCTTGAGAGGAGTCTTGCGGATTTGAGTGTGAGCGAGAACACGGACGACAGTGCAGTATTTCTTGATACGCTCAAGCTCACGGGTGATTGATGAGCCAGAGTTTTCGGAGTGCTTCTTGGCGTATCTGGTGAAGGCCTTCTTCTTGCTCTTGTACCAGTTCTTATAGAATCGGCGCTTAACCTCATCGCTCAAGTGCTCAGCCCAAACAGTCGTGAGAGATCGGAGACCACGAGGAGTCTCGATATAACCAACAAGACCAACAACGATCACCTAAAAAGATGTTAGCCATTGGCACAAAGCCAAGCGGGCTGCATTGTTCGTACCGGTGGTGTCTCAATGACAGTAACAGCCTCAACAACCTCCTTCTTGTGTGATTTCGCTCCAGGTCGGTCGAGATCGCGAACGATGGTGGTCATACCAGCCTTATATCCGAGGGTTGCAGTGAGGTGGACAGGTTTCTTCGGGTCATCCTTGGGGAAGCTGGTGGTTTTCAGAGGTTAGCACACTTCAAGATAGGCGACGAGGGAAGTAGTTTGAACTAGAATTGATACTCACGACTTGACCTTTCCTCTATGGCGGGCAGCTCTCTTGCGAGGCAAGAATGCCAGCGAACCGTGACGAGGAGCCTTTTGGTTTGTGAGCTGATTTCCATCTGGGTTTTAAGAATAGGCTTACCTCAAACTTTCTGTGAGACATGGTTGGCTATTTTAATGACTCGTCAGTAAGTTTCAAGATAATTTCAGGCCTCTTAAGACATAGTCTTCCATCAAGACCTTGCAGGAAAACGTAAGTACGTACCGAATTGTCGAAGTTGTTGATTAAAAGTTCGTCTTCGCAGCGATATCAAGCGCGCAAAATCCTCTTGGAAAGGTTGGTGTGGGAGCTAAATTAACCGAGAACGAAAAAAGCATGATCATCACGTGACTTTTACATAACTTCGGGGGTAATCTCCACTTCATCGCTGTTCATTGATTGAGATTTAAAGGCCAGAGTAATTAATTAATTAAATGTTCAACTTCACTTAACCTGGAGCATGAAGGTCTGATCATGTTTTCGAGTTCCAGTGGCTCAAACGTTGTGAACAGGCAGAAATCCCCTCCTTCCCGTTTCTCATCCTTTCCAAGACTCTTTTTTTTTTTTTTTTTTTTTTTTTTTTTTTTATTTTTTTTTTTTTTTTTTTTTTTTTTTTTTTTTTTCCTT